>JABMBR010005889.1:0-12646 GCA_018881525.1 Meteorus sp. PSUC_FEM 10030008
TATATATACATATATAGATATAAATTTATATCCTCTCTAACTGGCTACGAGAAAACATCATTCGTGTCAATGACGATTACAATGATCGACACAACGTGCCTGCATTCGCTCTCGGCCAATATAACTAGTCGTTGCTCTAGATTTCATATGTTTGGCTCTAACTAAGTTTGTGAGTGTTTCAAACAATTTAAATACACTCTGTATAAATTACCGACACATGCGGCCAAGGGTGGTGAAATAAAAAATAATCACGAAAAAGCCTTCGCACGCGATAGTACACTTCGTCCATATATGCGTTTATGTATATTATTGTGCATATGTCTGTAATAATTTCGAATGGAAGGAGAGAGGAATTTTGACTGGAGTTTATGACGGGTATACAGCTGAAGAAATGTAGAATTTAATGTTCTTGATCAAATGTTATTTCAATCAGGAGATGTTTGATAAATAAATCAAATGTGTGTGAGGAGAAATTGATTCGTTTACATGGTGTAGACAAAGTTTGGGATTTTATTTCTGAATGTTTCAAGGATTGTGTGTTATGAAAGTTTCGATGCAGCTCTCTGAACATATTCAATACGATGGCGTTGTGATGATATTTAATTCTACAAACGGTCATTAGTTGTAAAAGCCATGAAATTAATAGAGGTCCGAAATTTCTGCGGGAGTTGGTCGAAATGTGACGCTCTTGCTTATTAAATTCAATTATTCAATCAAGCTGATGATCACCGTCGATGTAGTTATCGTTGATAGTGGAATGATAATTGGAAAAGGAAATTGCTTGAATTACCAACCACTAAAATTTCGTGGTTTTTGCTATGCCCTAATAGCTTTCACCGGTGAAACAAAACAAAGTTTTCTAAATCAGTGTAGCAATATTACTACCGGCGAAAATTGCACTTGCAATGATTATGAATAACGCTTAATTGATTTTCATGGTATGAAAGAGTTGAAAGTTTTTAAAACGACTTTCCATGAGGTTTTTTACATCACGTGAAAATTCCAGAATTCCATTGCTATTTTCGTCTCACTGACAGTGTTTAAACGCTAGCTATAACATGTGCTCAATGATGTTCCTTGAAAGAAATTCAGATTTTCTTCTACTCTATCGCATCATTTATATACTGTAAATGATTTCCAACCCCAAAAAAATTAATCAAATCCAAAAGCTCGCCTAGATAAATAAGGAGGACTTGGAGAGGTTTGGGGTTAGGTTCAACATGATAATACACAAGATGAGAAGCACTCTTCTTTTCAGAACTATCAAATTTTCCGAACCAATAGTCATTTAGAATTCTTTTCCTTAATTCTCCTTTGACAGAAGATAATAGGCCTAACCACACAAAAAATGAGTCAACGTGTTGGGACATACAATTACTGAAAAAAAAAAAAAAAACGTCAACTGTTTCTGTGTCATACCAAGTCACGAAATCCTACACGTCGTTTTTCAGTTGTATTTCTCTCATTTGTTTGAGCAATCTTTCAGGTTAGAAACTCAATTCCCCATAGTGTATTGTACCGTAAACGGATACTAGAATTCGAACTATCAATTTGGAATAGATCTCGGCTTGTCCTCGAGTCAAATTATATAGATTAATTCGATTGGATGCTCTTGAATAAATATACAAAATTGCGGCTGTCATTCTGTCATATCAAGAATCATGGTCATTACATAACAACAATATTTATATAATATTGACAATTGCAGGAATTCAACAGACCAATCACATGTTGAATTGTAATACTTGTATTACAGGAACATTCAATAATCGGAAGAAAAAGAGGAACGTCAATCAAAGCCACATTTACTCTTCTCATACAGATCCTCTACATCCCACTGGCTTCACACCAAACGTGTAATTAACAATGAGAGAAAAACAGACTCACAAAATTCCCAAGTACACATAGAATCCTTGCGAAGGAAAAGTCTCGCTATACAAAAACGAGTCTCTCCCCCATACATCACACACATCTCCATCCTTACACACACATCAGTCTCACTATGATCCTATCTAACAACTCAAAACCGCCATTTAAATTCATTCATTACACTTATGAATTCGACATAATCCTAGGGAAAAAATGTCAATTAACCAACTAAACATAATGCAAAAATTGTTTATATACCTTAAGTGCATTCAAGTCGATGTCGTCGAGCGAGCAGTTAACGCTCGGTGCCAAATTATGCGCCATCTTGATACGCTACTCGTGCGCTCTCTCACTCACACTTCTCTTATTCCTATACAACTAACCACCACTCACCACCCACCCGCACCACGCCGCCACTCTAACACACACACACACACACACACACTGCTCGAAGTATGCCGGACAAAACTACGAGCCACCGCTTTCCTTGTTCTTTAATACCCCACAGGGATGATGCACACTTTAAAAATTTTGTTTCTCGTCTCTCTGTCTGTCTCTCGACACGCCCGACACACCCGCGGAAGAAGGGCCCTCTCTTCCCCACAGAAACGACGGTAATACCCGCGCACACGGGCCTCGTCGCCGCCTTCTCTTCTGTGTCTAGGGCTATATATGCCTCTATTATACCTACACAAATATCAAAATATCAACCAACATCCAAACTATTGAATTCATATGCTAAATATCTGATGTTAATCCCGAAGAAATAAACTGTTTATTCTGAAGTATGCAAGTGTACAACCTCCCTGTATACTTGCGGCGGATTTATTATGTATATATGCAAGTATATGTTATGATTTTTCTGATCGCCCAAGTAATGGAAAACGTGATAGAAAGAGCAGTTACAAAATGTTTCCACAAATCACATCTATTATCGATGTAATATATACGTTTAATTGTGACGAATAGTAAAATAAAGTGCTATTGGATGCTGTTGGCAATACGCGCCAAGTCACACCCGGAGCCGCACATGGCGAACGAACGCACGTAAAACCGCACACTGGTTGTTGGTGGTGCTCTAGCACTGCCAGTCTTTCTATCCACAGTACGTTGCACCGTTCTCTTTACTCCACTACGGCGCAAACATTCAGCAAGAGTATTATATGTAGAGGCACTAAGTCTGTGCCTTGTGTTTTACTCTCTTTCTCTATCGCTCTCTCTCCCTCAGAGCCTTTAGTTTTGCTCTTTGTGTTTCTTTTTCTATTCTTTGTCTGTGTATGTTAAGTGAGAGAGGCCTTGAAACGCCGTGTGTGCTTGAGAGTTGCACACACGTTCGTTTCAACACTGACGGTAATTTATGTGTGCGTCGAACACACGATATAGGCGGAAGAAAATTTACATGGAAATATTGTGGGGAAATGGAGATGTAGTGGGTATATATGGCTTGTAGAACAGCGCCTCTTACGACTTTGATGTTGAAACTATTCAGATGAATTTGTATATATGTATAACGATTTTGGTAATTTCTATATAGATGGGACGGTAGGTAAGATAGAGAACTAGTTTATCTATACGACGAAACAATTTTTGAAGGGTAGAAAATGTTCGATATGTTATTATTATTGTCGTGATCTTCCGATTGCTTTCGTGAATGAGGAGAATAAGTTGGTTCTTCGTGAATTAGTGAGGAAAAGTTAAATGGATGAAAAATTCATAACCCCACTAGCTTCCTCGAGAATTTCCGCCCACTAAACATGTCAAACTCATTTTCTCGGAGTAAAAGTAATCTGTATGATCTAAAATACAGTTGAATTCCATTCTACAACTAGTCAAGTAAGTTGCAACTATTTTTCACCTTTATTTATACTTTTGTTTACAATACTTTATGTAAACAAGTTCCTCACATCTCATTTTGCTCTTTCATTCCATTCGCGCGCACATAAAACGCATCTCAACAACTGATCTCTGGTGGCGATTGAATGGACTATTTATAAACGGTACCAAATATATACAGTAGTAATCGAACAGTGTTTCATTGACAAGCCACACTAACACAACATCCAAATACAACCATATCAATATCATGACGTCCAACATTTAAAACCGTAAACAAGTTGACACTGATTATTAACCCTTCAACACCCAGGTTATTTTCAGTTTCTCTCTTGCACTGCAGCGACATCCTATAAGTTGAATGTTGTTGCATGAGTAAAATACTCATAGCCTGGGTGCTAAAGGGTTAATTGTTTTTGAAGTGTTATATGTCAAAAAATTGCACACAATTTGCTCACCTCGAATATACATTTGCTCTACCGCTATAATTGATCGTTAATTAATGAGTCGTAATTGAAAATACTGAAATTTAATTCCCGATTATCTCTAATTCTGTGGACTTATTCTTATCGTATTTGGAGTCAAAAAATTGCTCACATTTTTTTCTAATAGTAATGATGATATTTTTTCACAAACAATAATGTTTCATTGATCAATAAGATGGATAATTACTTGACGGTTTGAAGCCCGCGCGTAACAATTGTGACGTCATTATCGCGACACAATTTGATAATGACGTCATCAAATTTCAATATTTTCACTTACGATTAATTAATCAACGATTCATCATAGCAGTGGAGCAATTGTATATTTGGGATAAGCAAATTGTGAGCAATTTTTTGGCATATAACACTCAAAAAAGAATTAATAGTCAGCGTCAACTTGTTTATGGTACATTTAAAGCCACTGACATCGCCATCTCATATACATACTCATCATCTCGTAGATATCAGCTGGTGAATATACCGACCGAGTAAATGTTTCCCTGCATTCAGCGCCGGCGTTCCCGAGTAGTCGATGCCTTTGTTACGTATCCGCGTGATGAGTCGAAGTGAGAGAAAGGCAATTTTTATGGAATAGATGTTCACAGAAGAGCGAGAAAGATGAAACTGCAGATATATGTATATGTACTTTCATCGTAGGGGAGATGGGAAAATGGGATATATAGTTTATTTGTAAACAGTTACTCTGAAAGATGGACGCTTGTGAGACACAACGAAATAATTGGGATGAGTTAGATGTTACTAAGGAAGAATTGGATAATATAAATGATTGTTTGAAAAAGGAAGAATTTCGAAAATTATTTATTGAATACGCGGCAGAAGTGACAAACCCGGACAATCGCAAATTATATCAACGCGAAATAATACAATTAGAGAAGGAACGTGGCATTGATGTTAAATTTGTTAACTCCGAGCCGGGTTACGTCATAAAGACAAGTTTGAATGGTGATAGAAAATGTTTCATTAATATTGGTAAAAGTGATGTTGTTGATAAACCAACGAGTCAACCATCGTATGAATCGGGTAATCGTGGATTACAATGGTCAATTCCATTTACGTTGTCACCACCTCATGATGACCTGGATAAGAAAAATATACGTTGCACCGTATTTGATGTAGTATTCCATCCGGATACTATGTATTTGGCATCAAAGAATGCACGTTTTCGTGAAATTGTTAATAATACTGCATTGGATGGTGTTGAAAGTAATTTCAAGGTAAATTATAAAAGCCATAAATATTGTGGAATAAAGTTTGGTTGAGCCGGCACTGCCGGCTTTAATGCGTTGCCAAGCGCTATTGGCAATTTGCTAGAACTTTCTATGACTTGTACAGTTTCGAAGCAATGATAAAACCGGAAGAATAAAAGAGAATCCGTTTATCAATATGTGATGAAACGTATGAGGAGACAAGAGACATTATTGCGGTCGAATGTTTTTTTCAACCAAGCAAGAGCGAAAAAAAAAATGATGACCCCATATATTCAATTCATTTCTCATCATTTTTTTTTATCGTGAAATATGTTAAAGACAGTCATATTGATGAAGATTTCACAGTTTTGATATCTTTTTCTCGGGGAAATATATAACTGAAAACTTTATTGACTCTGGTTCAGAATGATTGCAGCGACTTTTATGTCAATCGAATGAAGAAATTGCTGATCTGTAAAAGTAATACTTTTCATATGTGGCAGATTGTCGACGTCACTGCTCTTGGCAATTCAGAATTGCGAGAGATGGACTCGTTTGCATATCAATTATTCCTCAAGGACATCCAATTGAAATTTTTTTTCGCAATTTTTGCTTCGAAGATATCATTTGAAAGCTCATCCTCTAATAAAATAAATCCTTTTCTCAAGGCGAATTCAATTTTGAACTGATATATTATGATATATTGTATCATTATGATTTATCAACGAAGCTGTCGCTTTGCGGAAGTTCAAGAGTGACTTCCACTGAATATATCATGAATTGGAAGAATGATTCAATAGACCAGAAACAGTTCACTATTTTTTCTTCATTCATTGCAGGTAAAACTTGATCGGAAAAATATAAAATTTCCGAAATTGCAATCCAAAGGAGTGAACAATGCTACTGTTATACGAAAAAAATGTGAAAAACCAGTGGACACATTCATCGATGTGGAACCAGAAATATATCAAAAGCTCATGTCAAGTTACGATGAAGCACGTGAAAAACATACATATAAGTTCACTGACAAGAAACAACCTTTACGACCATCACCAGTGACGAAATATTATGACGTTAAATCTAAGCTGAATAATCGTAATAATAATGATGCTAATGATAAGGAGAAACCTAATTATACAACACCCAAATTCGTCGTTAAGCATCAAACCAATCTCGACATTCAAGACTTTAAAAATACAAGAGATGCAAAATTATATGCAGCAATTCCAAAAAATCTTGTTGTCATAATTGACTTGCCATTATTGAAGTCATCGACTGATGCAGAATTAGATGTACAAGAACGTTTACTCATAGTATCAAGTGAAAAACCAGCGAAATATTATTTAGAACTTCCATTGCCTTATAGTGTTGATCCGCATAATGGCAATGCTAAATTTGATTCGTTGATGAAAAAATTGACAATAACACTGCCAGTTATACGCGATAATATAAATAAACAATATGAAATGAAGGATGATAGTGGAGTTGAGAGTGATCAAAGTACACCAGCATTGCAATTAAGTCATGAATCAAATGATGGAGTGTCTAATTTAGAAATTGATACGAATCCAGAAGACGAATTATTATCACCGGTGTTAGATAGTGATAGTAAAACGAGTCCTTCCAATAGTCTGATAAGTGAAATAAAAATTCTTAATAATGATCAAAATGAGTGCGATGGTGGAATGTCATTGAGAACAATCAATTCATCGACAATTTATGACGACGCTTTCATGAATGATAACATCATGTATTCCTTACCAAACTATACCAGTAGAATATATGACAATACTTTAACACTAACAATTCACATTAAAAATGTGGATTCAGGTTCCATTAAATACAAACTACTTGAAAAGAATTCAGGAATTCATATAACTTTATCGTCAGTTGGCGCCGGTTTTTTCCCTATTTATTATTCATTGTGTTTGAAGATAGAAAATGATACATTTGAGAGTAACACAATAACTGTTGAGCCATGGGATAATAATGTTGTATTCACTGCTGGACTGAGGAATATTGAAGCATTGAATCATTATAGAGTTGGATTGAATGAAGACTTCATGGAGGAAAAAGATCTGCCTAGTAAGATTACAATGGGAAATCAATTGGAAACTCTTATGAGTAATGATATTAAAAATGGTGATATAGATTCTTATAAAAATAAGTGCGAGACTAAAATTAAAGTATTAAAAAATAAAGATACTGATCTCACAATAAATGTTGAGTCGAATAATGCAGATTCTGACGATGACGATTTGGATGGAGAATATGGGATGGAGAAAAAGAACGAAGTTGATGAACAAAAGGGTCAGAAATTTCTATCAGTTTCTGAGAGTAGCGGTGATGAATTGTCTAACAGTAATGGTAGCACTGGCAGTAGTATAACCACGAGAGGAATTTTGAAATATCGTCGAAATAATTTTTCACGATCTGTTTCTGAATCAAGTATTGATGACACTGCTGGTTTGATGTCGTCAGTTGATTTAAATTATGATTCCATACATGACCTCAATTCAGAATCGGATTGTAGCAGTCTCAAGAAAACGGTTCGGTTCAATGACGTCGTTTCACGTCAATTATTCAGGTAAATGATTTGTTCATTATTTTATCTTAAGATGAGCATCGAAATTGATCAGCTTAATGAATTGATTTTCCTTTCTTTCATTTCCAGGTCTAACTCGAGTATCTTAGGTCGTCGGAAG
The DNA here is from genome assembly GCA_018881525.1 of Meteorus sp. PSUC_FEM 10030008. NCBI lineage: Eukaryota > Metazoa > Arthropoda > Insecta > Hymenoptera > Braconidae > Meteorus > Meteorus sp. PSUC_FEM 10030008. The sequence goes on from JABMBR010005889.1 coordinate 8,101, forward strand.
AAGAATCAACGGAAATTACGTAAGAAGAAACAAGCGCATGAACGTCGTATGAGTGAGAGTGAAAATTCTGAGAATGAAGAACGTGAGAAATACAAAGTCGATGTGACGAAAAATATAAATGAAGATAAATCGGTTGATGATATCAAGCCGATTCTGAATCGTGATAAAATTATGAATCAACGTTGTGAGAACACTGTAAATGGACTGAAAACCGAATTCAAAAATGATTTGATATTTGATCTGGATATGTAGGACTGAGTTAGAAGAAACATCGCATTCAGCAACTATGTTGTATGTGATAATGCAATGTGAACAATTTCGGAGTTCGTATACTTCGTAATTTTTTTTTTTTTTTCATTTTTTTCTTAATTGACTGCGAGAAATTCGCGGGAGAAGTACCCCGTGAGTTCTACATGAACTATGTTGATTTCCAAATTATGCACCCGTACAGCATATACGTACTAGAATTTATTATAATCATAATAGACTAGCATGAACTTTCTTTCCTACGTACATAATCGAAAATACATACAAAGAGTAGTGATGTGGAATTGGAGTGGAAATAATTTTTAGGAATCACGCATGTCTTCAGCATGAAATAGGTATATTTTTCAATTTTACAATGATTGTATAGATGAACGATATCAGAGGTACACATTTTGTAGTCGAAAATGAATTTGGAGAAAATTTCTTGTTAATGCTACGTTGGGATCAACATAATCGAGTATCAAATTCTATATTCAAATAATTGATTTTGAATTCATTCAAACGATACTCAATGCAAATATTTAAAAATCATCACGAAATTGTTATCATCACAAAACTTTTTATATTGCACAAAATTTTCTAGAGAAAAGTGGCATGTTTATGAGTATAAAAAAGTATATATGTATACAGCGGAATAAATTATACAATCAAATTGTTTCAATGGAATTTTTGTATAATTTAACACCATAACAAATATTTTCGGAAGTTCTTCGAGAGCTTTTCGTTTGCTGTCGGTACATGGTGATGATCACTGAAAACCACACTTTATGTGAACTCATCTGTTGCAAGTCGAGTGGTGGAGTAGCACTCCAAATTGATCAGTTACCGACATAAACGATGTTCAGTGACAATTGGAGGGGGTGGAATTCCAACTCGGCAAGAGGGGATGAAGTTCACAACTTCAAATCGTTATAACTTGGTCAAGATTTATTGTGAGGGGTTGCCAAATGAAGATTTTTCACTAAAATAACGAGCTCAATATTTATTCTGACGTCAGTGATTGCAGATCAAACCGAGATGAAAAAAGGTAGAACAGGAAAATAAAAATCAACTGATGAATGACGAATAAGAATATTCGAAGGAGAAGCCAAAGATTTTAGGTCAATCACACACGCCCCTGTACGAGAACGCAGTATAATAATCAGAATTATCATGGGGTAAAAATTATATATAAGCTCGCTGCGAGCTCTTATATTTATAGATGTTTTTATGTTTTCGGATGTAATAATTTATCTTGGAATATACCCCCCAAATTTGTACTCGCAAGCCACTCGACTCGCGCGAACTTTTATTTCCGTGACTCACTCCCTCATAACTGCTCTCCTCATTTGAAAAGTGAAATATACGAAGAGATTGAGTGGAAAAAAAAGTGTGAAATATATTGAAGGGCGCACATTCTCTGAGGCGATTGCAACGAGAAGGAGAAGAAATGAAGGAAATAAAAATGTTCTCGACGATACTCTTAACAGTCATGTGTACAAGCATTTATATACACACACGCACACGCGCGCATACCAATGTGCGTGCACGCATCACAATTACTCTCCCCATTCTCTTTCTTCTCTCTTTATTTTATCGTCACCCACAAATCACCGCAAAAGTGTATGAACAATGGCGTTGACTCTCCAGATTGTTCCTGCGAGATCGGAAGTTTTTTGCGAGACAAGACCTGTAGATTTTGTAGAGCAAAAAAGTATATGAAATGGCCGGATATAGCCGAGCTGTATAGAGAATCTGCGAGGTGGGAAACAAGTAAACAGTGGACCTTTTATATTCTTCAACAAAAATATGTTAACAATGAACCACAATTTCTAGTTTTCTATTTCATATTAGAATGAAGGTGTAACTTGCACAGATGTAGGCAAAAATATATCCTCAATATTTTTTTTTATGTACCAAATAGTGCAATATTCATAAATAACAACGGGATGGAGGATAAACAATAAGGGATGACGCGCTAGATGCTAATATCAGATATTAAACGAAAAATATGCATTCATATGTCTGACATGTGTATGAATATTATCGTAGTTCCTTTCCCCTTCGTTCTGAATTTTCTTCACTTGGATCCAAATGTCATATACGTGACTGTATGTTCAAAAAATGAAGGCATTGCATAAATAACATAAAAGAATATGAGAAAGACTACAAGCGAGAGCACGAGTGAAACTATGAACGAGACCATGAGAAAGATGACCAGCAAGACCACGAAAAAAAAAACACGAGCAAGATCACGAACAAGACACTGAGTGAGACTTTGAGGGATACTACGAAAGAGACCACGATTAATTGTTTTCTTTTTCATATTATTTTTCCCATCCTATTGCTTGCTTCACCATATTCTAAGAACTAAAAAATCTCAAATTTGAAACAACAAATCATAGTAATTGGCCCCGCCTATCTTTCCTCTCGCTCTCTCTCTCTTTTAGCGATACTAAATTTTTCGCCCTAATGATAATAATAATGAATAAACAACAGAAAAGAAACAATTCATAAATTATTTTTAACTCATTACCGATATCAAAGAAGTGGTTTCATTTTACTCTCAGCTTCGAGATAAGGGTCCAAGTGGTTTGGTTTATTTTTTTCAATGTCAAAACCAGGGGATAAGAAAAATTACTTTGACATAGTAAAAAGAAGGAAAAACATCTCCAATTAACGAGGAGGAACGAGAGAATGGTGAGAGAAATTGCGTCGCGGTATAACTGATATAAAGGGCACCTAATTTAAGCTCCTTTAACACACCCAGAGGGCGTTTAAACCTTCACTAGAAAACGCCTGAGTCCATCCTTTGATCGTGTAATTGGAGGTGTAGTCCTACTACGAACTTTGCCAGGGTGAGAATTTATATACGAGATAGTACGCGAGTATGACTACCACTGAGATTGTTCAACGACTCTTATGAACGAATATTCGATTTCTCATTTGGGAACGAAAAAATTCAATTTCTAAACATACAAATGTGCGCATGACAGATGAAAAGATATGAAAAATGGTTTACTACGCTCATGAACATTTTTAGACAACTATTGAATTAATGGAATAGAAACATTCTGAGTAGTTCAATTATCACATTTTCATATCCTGAGTTTATTTTCCATAAATAAAATTCATGTACAATTTCAACGATCAATTTATTTCTCAATGCACCGTATCGTGTTCATTTGAATAATAAATAAAAAGTGAATTTGAAATTTTTCCTCTGAAACTTCTCTACAATTTTTCCATGTTCCATTTAAACATACACTTACACCATGTGGTAAGAGTTGAAGGTCTTTCTATGCAGTTTAATTTTATATTTATACGATCTCAAATACATATATTCGTTCATACATATATATCTAGAGAATGAAAGAAACGGTGTAGAATGGTGTGCGCGATACATACGAACTTGAGAAGTACCATTCTGAAAAATCTTTTTCCTGGTGCACTCGGCGACCAATTTATCGTTAAAGAAAGGACACTTTACTGCTGCAGAATGAGAAGAGAAAGAAGAGAAAGAAACCAAGTGCGACAAGAAACGAAAAGGAAAAATGATTGAATATAAAAGAATAGGAAAAAAAAATAAGTGGAAATTGGGTGATCATGGGCAAAAGGCCCATGCGTTTCTTCACCGCAATAATAATAATAGAAGATGAATGATGGTATAAATATATAGGCAGATAAGAGATGGAAAGCTTGAAACTTCTTCGTTGTGGTATCATGAAACGGAATGGCTAATAGGCGAAGCAGTATCGTAAAAATCATACTCGCCCCGTAAAAGTATTCCCCAAGTCAATAACGACACGATAAAGATGCATCATAAAAATTCTCCTTGTCCGCTTGCAGTTTCCATTTTATCATAAAACGTCGTGTGGTTATTTTTCATCGCTATAATTTTTTACCAATTCAAGTTCGTATCCACGCAATATTATCATATAAAATGTGATAACACCTCTGAAATTTTTATCATGCTTCATATTTATTACTAATCGTTTTTCTAGATCAATCGCTGCGATATAAATCGTCATATACATTCGCCAAATCTCATAATTTATTTTCGCTTATGGTAAAATGTAATTATTTTTCAATTTTATATAAACCTGATCATTTTACCAGTGGCAGGCACGAACACGCACAGCCAATCGTCGTAACTCGCACACATTACATATTATATGAATCGACGTGCCTCTTTCTGTCCAACCATAAAGATAAACGTAAAATCTAACTATCCAACGTCTTGCTTGCCTCGTCGCTCTTCTTAGCCGTTCACTTTATATATATATATAGGCTATTGTTG
>JABMBR010005890.1:0-12643 GCA_018881525.1 Meteorus sp. PSUC_FEM 10030008
TTATTATTATTATCTTGGAGGGACAGCACTTTGCTACTTCACGACGATGTAGAGCTGTAAACAGACTATACGCGTAAAAAGTTACCACGCTCCGATGGCACATTTATTTGATCAAATTTCATAAAAATTATCTGTTTGTTTCACGTTCTGCTGTACCTTCCGGTTCTATTTTTCATATTATTTCAATGTAGCCATTATAATGTAACTGATTTATGTTTTGATTGTGTTAATCTCGATTGAACAGTCTCTTGCAGGAAGGAAAGAAAATCAGGAAGAACAGCTGTCGGACTATTATATGTATATTAATTAAATTATGATGTTAGCTAATGATAATTTATGGAAGCATGATGATGGAGTGATCATTCAGTATTTAACGTTTATTTTTATTAATGGATGATTGTTTGAACTGCAAAAAAAATATGATATATTGTTGTAAAATTGTCGAGTCTATTTCACATATTTGAAGAAATATGTGTTCTCTCATATCCGTCTTCTCTGTCTCATTAGTGTTATACGAGTAAAAAGAACATAAAATATCTTATTGTAGGTCCACTCATTTCTGATGAATACTTCAAAATTTTGATATATGTTCCCGTTTCATTTCTCACTGCACATCTATTAGGAACTAAAAAAAAAACAACAAGAAAGACGCACCTGACATCTTCAAAGTCCTATTTCATACCCTAACATGACACTTTAGATCGAGTCATCAAAGTTGATAAGCACGAGAGCGTGATAACTCCGAGCCACGTATCCCTGATAATCGCGTGATTAATTACGTATTTGACAGTTAAAGCGTTATCTAACCTCGAATACCTTAATACTGTAGTGAGCAACTGGTTTCGAAGGTACCATAAAGAGGTAAACTAAATCACGATTAACGACAAAGGTCAGTGAAGATCATCATCCTCATCATCATCGCTGTCATTTCCGTCTTTAGATCTATCAGCACCTCCATCACCGTCACTTGAACCTGAGTCACTTCCGGAATCCTCGGATTGCCAACCACCACTCTGTTGTGATTGCTGTTGCTGCTGTTGCTGATGTTGGTGTTGTGGTTGCACAACGTGCTTAACAGCTTTGTGTCGTTTGCCAGTGCGAGGTAACGTTTCTGAGCTTGCACCATCGAGCATGGGTTGCAGAATACGTCGACGTGCATTAATGAACCAGTTATTCACTTGAAGCAACGTGAGATTTGTCTGACTCGCTATTTGACGTTTTTCGTCTTCCGTTGGATAGGGATGCTACGAAAAATTGTATTTCATCAACCATTTGCTGCTAAGATTCTCAAATTCGAGCGAATGCGATTGAATCAATAACATGAAAATTGATTCAATTCGCTTTCTCCTTTATACTTACGACCAAATGTTGGAATAGCCATGCTCGCATTATGCTGGTCGCTTGTTTTGGCAGTACGCCACGTTTTTGCCGTCCTTTTTTGATACTACCATTGCCACCACTATGACTCGACGGCGCATTGCCACAACCCTCGTCATCATCTTCACTAGGTGCCGACGACGGTGAGCCCGGAACTGTAATATCTGCGCGGGAAAAATTGTCTCAATTACAATAGTTTCATATTCTTTCCACTCAATGACTTCACTTGAAATAAATATTTTGATCGATAATTCAAATACAAATGAAGTTGGGTTTTAATCTGACCGAAATATTTTTCATAGTTAGTGTGACAGACATCGCCATATTCATTTTCACGCTCTTGCATTGGTAAAAGACCCCAATAACCAACTTCTTCAACGTAAATTCTATCACCAAGATAAACGTCCTTATCAATTAATGGATCAGTGAGGGCGAGTGGATCTGTTAGTGGATCTGAAGGGTCAAATGAAGGTACTAGGGAAGATTTCTAGCCAATTTTTCATAAAGTAATTTTACAGGATGGACATTGTCATTTGATGTGTTCTCATCATATGAAATTCTACATGGAACCGTAATTAACACTTACCTTGACCCAAATATATATCATTAACAGACGCACAGGGATGCGCTCCAATTTGTGATAACGGTGTACTGCCATGGATAGTGGAGGGTGACGGTGGATCATCATGATCCTGACTGTCTGATCTGATTGAACGCTGTGTGATCGATGATGATCTTGCGGATGATGGCCTCTCGATGATTCCATCAATTTGAACAATTCCCTGGCTAATACTGCTGTCATTCTCTGACAGCACGTCCCCTCTGCTCACTCCGAGTCCGTTAGTTCCCGGCTCAACATCATTGCCTGTAGATGACAGCACCTGGCAAATATATGTCGCATCTAGCCGTCAGAGAGCAAGGGGTGGGAATACTATCTTTTATCTCAAAGAGGTGTACAAATGCATATTCGACTGTATTCAATTTACTCCGTGTCTCTGATTTTGTTCTCGATTTTTTCCTCCATTAACCGAATTACTTGTGTAACTTTGGTTATTTCCTTGCGACTCTGATGAGTTTAGTTTATCTAATCATTCATTTCAATGTAGAATGATCCAATCGCGATAGAATATCAAGAATATTGAAAATGTTTTATCGAAATGATTCGATGGCTTCAGGTATCATACACCTCTTTCAACTAGAGGGATTGAATGGGGGCTTCTTTGCGGATAATTTGCCATGTAAATTTTCAAAGAAAAAAAGGAAAAAAAAATCATATATTATATAGCTTACCTGCAGTGGGCTGCTGCCATTGCTTCCACTCGATGGTCCAATATCTTGTCCATGATGACTGTAATCGCTTCGTAATAAATTTTCGCTCTGCATTTTTCCTTTTAAACAGCCAATATACCTGTTGCAAAAGTCTTTGCACAACTCTTGGACCTTTTCCAATTCCAACAAATGGATTCGCAAGACCTGTATGGCCTTGATCATCTGCAATTAAAGGATACTGAATATGAACAAAAAATGAAACAAATAACTTCGTTTTATTGCTCTTCAATTATTTCTTCGAATTTTCACTTGTTAATATCCCTACTCCTCTCTAAACACAATTATTTTTCAGCGAAGTACGAGGAATATGTGACAACTTCAGCTCTCTCCGCACAACAAACTACTGATGTATGAATGAAAAACTTTCATAGAACGGGTTAAATGAATTCTTTCGAAAGCATTCAAAACTTTTAGGGGAAGAGTGATAACAAAAATTGTAAGAGCAGAGCTTGTTCAAAATCTGATGGGTCGTGGTGAGGTCTCTTCACATTCGTTTCACGGTGAATGATATAAAGTAAAACGTATCAACTACATTACGTATCTGTGAACAATTAAGAACTTGTATTGAAAAAAGTAAAAATTCCAAATGAGAGTATTCGGAAAAGTGAGAAAGACATAGCTCATTTCAGCTTCACGATTACCATTCTCTCCCTGAATGGAATGTCATTATATCGAGTATAGTCGCGATTTAAAAGATATCAGAAATAAGGACATGAAAGAAAATTATCTCACCAAACCGTCAATCTCTGGGTCATTGATTAAAAATGGTTTTCGGTCTCTTTCTTGGTGTTGGACAAAAGCCTGTATGTCCATGTTGAAACTTTCGGATGTTGAATTGTCCGAGCTCTGTGTGGCTAGTTCGCATCGTTCAAATAGTAACGCCAATAATGGAAATAACGGATGCTTATAAACTGCTCTCTTATCAGCTTCGAATTGTGCTTGATCTTGATGCGTTGTATAATCAGCTACCCCACTTGCAGGGTCCTGATCGTAGCCAGGAGTCACCATTGCTAGCGCCACCGCGGTGCTACCCTCTTGCATTCTATCATTCCTCCGTTACATTCGCCATCATTGGAGTTTATTCATTCATACACACATTCATTTGTATAAATACATGAACGATTTATCTCTCGTTCTTATCCAATTGTAGCTACATACGCCAAACGTTTGCACTTTCCTCTCACCACGTTCTCCAACTTCTCGTACACCACACGTCTGAAAAATAAATATCAACCACGCGTTAGATCAATACATTGAACACAATTTCAAATCGGGCTTGAGAACGAAATGTCACTATAATTGAACAGAGATATTATCGACTTCAGTCGGAGTTCAAATACCAATACTACTAGGAATGATTTCTCAACATTTTACATAGTACCCAAAACTATTTTGATCAGCATAAGATTGTTGTAACGAATTTCACAGAAATCTTTCTGCTAGAAATGAAGCGGTTGGCACACGGAGAGGTGAAACCACATTACATCATAGAAGAATCTTCCCCATTTCACATTGACATCGAGTCTCACTCCGGAATAATTCGAAAAAACGATAAAACAAAATTGCAAATGTACTGGAAGCAATACACCTAGCAAGTGAGCATTTTGCAAAATTTTTGTATTCATTTATTCTCAACGAGATGAAGTATGAGAAAAAAGAGGGTAAAAATATATTTCGTTGGTTTGCCTGTTCAGTTAGTATATATGGATGCATACATATACAGGAATGGCTTCCCAGGTTTTTCCACTCTACATATACACATATATTGTTCGTTTGTGAAAGTAGCTTCAACTCTTGGGACGTTATGTACGTGGAGGCATCAATGTACCGCGAAGCACCGAACAAGCGCCACTGCATTTAAATGTCATCATTAGACGGCCTCCGTCGACCACTATAGTGCGACCGGCATCGTCGTCGCCTTCATTTTCTCGCCTGCCTTTCTCTCTATCTCGCACTATCTATCTCGTGTTGGCAATGTGGCACAGTTGCACGTTTCTCGTTCTACTCATATACCTTCTCTCATGTCCTCCCTTTGAATTTCCAAACCCTCGGGAGTACCCACCGCTATCTCCGCTAGCTCCTTTACTCTCCATACTTTTATTTTTTTTTCTTTCTCTCGTACACAAGTCTTTCTCTCTTTGCCACAAGAGACCTGTGTACCCGTGCCCGCGATTCAACATGAATAAATGAGGCACTGCGGCACGCTGACGGTGTATGTAACAGATGAAAAATGAAATAATAAACGATATATATAACACAATAGCAAGGTTGTTTCGAATCGTGTTTTTCCTCCTTTTCAGCTGTTTCTTTTCATTCTTTATTGTGATAAATCAATTAACATTATCATTGCACTCGTGACATATCGATGATTAATCATATTTATTTTTAATCTATTCAATAACGTCAAATAAATCTCCATTCACGAGATAATGAATTATTCAAACTCCAACATTTTTGATGAATAATAGCTCAATTACAAATATCCCACATCATTTCTCATTTTAATTATTTTACACCATGAAATGGAGTTTTCATTCATGAGTTGACATAAAATGTTTCCTGTTTTTTATGATCATTTACTTGATTATCATAGATCAATTAGAAATGCTCCACTTCGTCACTCATATCAGCAACAGATCATTCTTATTCTCGCTTTTTATTGAAACATAAAATTATACTTTCACGCATGACTGAGTAATGAATGTTTTTTACTCATAGTACTTTATGAGTGGTATATTTGCGATTGGTCATTGCTTTTTTTAATTATCATCGTATAACGTGTAATAAGAGGTATTTTGCATGAATCGATAATTAGTTATTTTTATTTTCTCCTATTTCACTATTTTCCTTTTTACATGTGACGAAGTCACTGCAATTATTCATTTTATTTTGTTTCTTTTTTATTCTCACGTGTATTATCATGAATTTAAACCTGTTTTTCCTAGCTCACAGTAATTATGTAGATTTTTCAACATTTATTTATTGGATTATATTGACGTTCATGTATGTGTGAATATATTCGTATATATTATGATCACAAGTGTGTATGTCTACGTTTGGCATATTCTTTCCTATGCATAATCGTTGCCGAAACGGAGCGGAACGGTGTAGCGTGCGATTTACCTAATCGTTCCCTCGACGCGCTGTGTTTCATTAACATTTCAAAAGCTTTGGTGATTGCAGCCATTATCTGTTTATATACGAAGGATGATTGGGTTTGTTTCAGCTTTCAACTGCCTTTGTTTTTCAATTTTTTATGTCTTTCGTTTTTCATATCAAACTTCGACGGTGAATATCAAAATTGCTTTTGTTCTTACTACGATGTTTATACATGAAATGGCGAAAGAAGAATGAAAAATTTCGTTTTAGATCCGCCAAATCTATAGATAATCGATGCCCACTTATCCTAATTCATAGCAATATAACTTAAACTAAAATTATGATATCACGTAGTTTATAATTTTTTTATTCATCCGTTATTAATTTTTTTTTTCCTCCCTTTTATTCTCATTAATTAATTTTATTATAATATATGGATTATTTATTCAACGAACATCAAATCGTTCGACGAATTATCTCACGGAACGAATATAAAGAGCGTCATAAAAATATTTACAGAATTCATTTTCTCATGGGATCAATTTTAATTACAGTTTATTTCCCCCAGGCCAATCAATAGGAAATTCTAAATATTTCAGTTTTTAATTATTACGTGAATTCACAATCCCAACAGAGCTACAAAACTATATTAACGGGACTGATAATGAAGAATGAAAACTGACAACCCTTCATGAAATCGAATAAACAACTGAATATCTTCATTTTATATTTTCTCTCTATACGACACCACCAAAATTTTCCCAAAAAAAAAAGAGAAACCGCCGATCATTGATTTGTATCAAAATAAATATCAAACCTGTATCATAGAATCACACGATCAAACTCTTACTAAATAATGACCCAACAACTGGAAGATTCCATGTAATAAAATTATCATCTTACAGAAGAGAAAATGAATAAATAACTCTACGAACTCGTACATTGTATATACACATAAGCAACCCTGACATTTCTCCAAAGGTCATTGGGTTTTCGAACTGTCCTCAAGGAACATTCAACTTCATCACGATGCCTCTCGAAAATATCAAATTCCCATATGAGAAATAACAGTAAAAATATTCGACAATATAAACCATATGATCCATTAATTTTCATAAAACTACACTAAACCAATACTAATAACTCATCCAGAATCTTGATAAACTGCAAGAAAACTTTATTCATCATAACAAAGACAACTCCAGAAAAAAAAATATTCTAAATCATTCGTATAGAGTTTTGCAAAACGTGAGGTCACGCGTTGGTGTAAAGAGAATCATCTCTTTAGAGACGACAAAACTTGACTGCAAAACGTTCATTCGCGCATATAAATATATATATATTTTCATACACTTATATTCCTTTATCGGTCTGAGCACCAGCAAACTTGCGTTGTTGGAACTCGCGCGACGCGCCATAGCTCGCATTAATGAAACGCTTGGCGCGCGACGTGGTTACAGAAGACGATTAACGTGCCCCGACGACGATTACTTCGCCAACCGCGCTATTTATATATATATATACATGAACATACACATGAAAAAGGTCGGCACTTTATTCAACACACGGCTTTTATACATTATATAAAATATCAACATTCACCGACAGACAATAATTCCAACAATTTGATTAATTTAATTTGATTCCATTTCCTCCATTACATCACACAAAGTGATTGAGAGAAATAGAAGATAGCGAATGAAAAAAAACAAAATAATGAAGAAAAATAAACACTCAGTTTCAATTATTATTAGAAGCTAATTTTTCTCAAGATCTCACAAGCTATTTCGAAGAAAGAAAGAAAAACAGTCGAGGAATATATTCATGTAAATGTTTGTATATAACGTTCATAAACTTGAGGAGTGTAGATAGGACAAGAGAGAGAAAGAATGGAAGACGTGCGGGTCGAACGCGCCAGAAGTGGCTCTCGTGGTGCGAAGAAAGTGGTATAGTGAAGAATAAGAGAAAGAGAGAAAAATATAATATATATATATAGACGGTATAGACATTGAAGGGGTGGAGATCGACGACGCGGGCACCATTATTCGCAAGTGGCGCTTGCCGAGCACATCTTTCCCACACAACCAAGCCGATATTTATCGTTGTGGCGTCGCATGCTGGTTGGAAGTTTCATTTAAAAATATTATCGCTGACGGCGGGGGCACACTTTGGCCAGTTTTGTTTTACTTCTATATGCATACTCTTGTATTCTCATCTGCACACTTCATATTAGAGATACATATATGAATGTCTATATGTGTGAGTGTGTGTGTGAATATACATGAGAGAATGAAACTTTGTGACGGCGGTGGAGAGTTCAACTTTTCCGATTTCTCAATTCAATAAAACTTTGTTACCAAATGGATAAGATGAAAATGTTATTATGATAAATTTCGAACAGAATTTACGCGAAGATTCTTTTTTATGACCATGAGTTATTTGGATTGGGAATTATCAGTAAATTGTAAATCGAAAATGGGGATGGATATTGAAAATCAGCAGTTTGAATCTGCAGACGAATACCACGAAGATTCGCCGACACATCTCCAAAAAAGAATAACAATCTGCCTGTAACTGAGATAAAATACTGAGGAATATTCACAGGAATATTCTGATATTTGCATTTGGACAATATTATGTACTGTTCAATGACATTTATAATGTGGATATTGCATAAATAAAAATGATCATTCAAAGTCGATAAAACTTCGATTGATGCGGTAAAACATTCGCAAGACAGATATTGCAACGTTAGTAGGAAGAGTCCAAATCCTAAACGAAAATATCAGAACAGACATATTTTTCCCAGATTTTGCATGAACACTAGGATTAAATATTTCCAACATCTCTCTGCAATGAAATATTATCCGACATAAATTTTCATTAATAACTCAATCCTATTTCATAACTTTCGATATAAACAAGAAAAAAATTCATGAATAAACAGATAATCTCTCCCAAAAAAATATTAAACTTTATGTTATAAACATGTAATGAAATATTTTTTCTTCATTTGATCCAGCAAGTTTTTCCTCTTATATTCTTACACCACCCACGCTCTCTACGACCATTACCTTTTATCTATAGACCCCACGTAACCCATACCAATTCTGCTTCACATAATATTGCTTTTGGATTCTTCAAGACCACGGTATTTCAACACAGCTGCTACCGGAAATATATATACCCATGTGACGCAACACACCAACCCTTATGAAGGCAAACGAATGAAAAGTGCGCAAGGGAGGAAGTGAAGTAACGGAAGATCAAGTTTGGAAAAAGGCTCTAAGATCATTTCAATAGCAACAATAAAGTATAATGGTTTCAAAGAAACGAAGAGAAACTTTTTCTTCGCATGCCAAAATTTTCGTCCACATCTCTTTTCTCAACCTTCCATTCCACAGTACACAAACACACATTTATATATTCATGTAAGTATAAGTATGAAAACCCAACTACTCGCAGACGCACGCGATGGCGTCCAAGAAATTTATGTAGATTGAATATAGCAATCTAATGAATACATATGGGTTAAGGATCAAATAATATTCCTCCCGTAATTCTAGTGAGAAAAACACCTGTGTGATTATCGAGCAACCAAACATGCAATAAACAATATATATATATATAACTACCCTCACATTTGAACATGAATAACAATCAGACAGGCTTGTGTACATTCATTCCTTCATAATAAAAATTACTCACCCTCTACATATCAACACATTCTATGACAAAATCAATTGTACACGGTCTACGATTATACTCAAGAGTTAGTCTAGACCTGATGTAATTTCGTATGAAACTTTATTCACGATCACATGAAACAATCACTTCAACGTAATGCAAAAAGAAAACAACGAACAACTTGATGCACAGTAATTTTGTTTTGAATATTAAATCGTGCAACTACTTTTACAAGCTTTTATTATTTCTGGATATTAAAAATTTTTTCGGCATATACAACGCGTGTCAAGTGGGGAAATAATGGAGCAATCGATCAGCCAGAAAATACCACGTGTATAATACAGGGATAATGTATACATACACAGTAGAATACACACACATAAATAGCGAGTGAGTCGGTGGGGAACGTGAACAATGGTGTTTACGATCTGTCAGACTCGTCCGGCTTGTTGGTACGGGGTCCACCCTCCTCTTTTTCCTTTCACCCCGCTTTGTCGACCGAATTCCTATGCGACCAACACCAACACTTGCACTATCAACACCAACTACTATTATGGGTTATGACAATACTCGCGTATGAGCTTGACTCACATTTTATTGAATGAGTACGAAAACTCCGCGCATGTGAATGGCCGTCAATTTTTTCACGCTCAACTATTTCTTACAATATATGAAGATCTCATATCACACGAAACCAACATGAAAATGACATAATACGCGCCATTGCTTCTTTTCCATTCAATATATACCAATTCGTCCAGTTATTCCCTATGCTTTATTCATCTTGCGACAAGCCAATGCATCACTGTAGTCCTCACTCTCTATCATGAAACTGAGATGACTTTCACACCAGGATAGTAATCATTTTTCGATGAACGATGGCGGAGAAATGCCACAAAATATACTCACACATTTACCAATACATTTATCCTAGTAAATGTATACACGAAAACGACACTTGTATCATACACGACTACACAACTGATATTTTCGTGTATTTGTCACGACATGCGCAGTATTGTTGTCATTAAACGTTTGTTTAGGTTCTGATTCTGAGATCCTTATACAGCGTACTCACAAAAGCTTCAGATTCAATTAAAAATAATTATCGAATTCAGTCTAATGAAAGAAACAAATATTCACAGTATGAACATAAGTTTATTAGCCGATTATTGTATGCGTCTGCCAATTGTTTAACGTGAAGTTCTCTTCTAGATTTTCACAATATTTGGCGTATACTCTACGTAAAAACAACACGCCTGAATTTTAATTTTAAAATCTACTGCTTTCACAATTGAGGCAATGATTAATTCATCAGATACAAATAATAAAAATTGATAATTAACCCATAAGTTATTATTCAGGCGTCATTTCAATATACAACGTATCAAATGTACCGAATAACATATGCAAAGCTGTTAAATGTATGAAAATTCCACGATAGCAAGCATTATACATGTGTATGGATATGAACAAAAAAAAAGAGAAAAACGAGATGCGCAACGAGTCGCGCAAACGTTCTCTCTCAATTTTCCCCGGTCCGAATTGCATTATCGATTGCGAATCACTGCGGGGGTTTATCAGCGGGCGAAGTCTCCCATATCATTCCTGCACCTATTTATTTATTTATTCAGCGTATATGTTATTCCTCCATTTTTCTATCTTCTAGCGCCACCACATGAGAGCATCAATAGAATACTTCACGTAGCTTGATTTGTTCAAAAATGCATGAAAAAATTTAATTCATCCACAGCATATAAATGATAATCCGAAATGCTCTCGATAAAAATTTCAATCTGTGAAACGAAAGAACCAACTGAATACAAATATATTGCAACAATGTACAACTAGAATTGAATTTTGATTTGTTTATTTTTCTTATATGTAAGAAATATGAGAAAAGGAGGAAACTGAAATTTGGTTTAACATAGCACGCGATTGGATTTAAATTGTTAATAGAGGACAATGATGTTTGTTAATGAAAAAAGTGTCCGATGACATCAAGGGACTGGTGATTTCATTTCAATTATATTCTTCTAACTTTGCGAAAAGACGATTGATTTCATTAATATAGAGTCTGAGACATAATTTAGTCACACCATGCAGACTTATCAAACTGTAATTTGATTACATGAAAGAATTCAACTTATTTTTGTATCTTTCACGCAAAACAGTCAACAATCGCGATCGGATTTCAGAGGGTCTGCGTGCTCTGTTGACGCGACTCTCATCACTTTAGAAGATATCCGCATCCACATTCATCTTCTTTTCCTTCTTTCTTTTGGTCTCTACCATCATTCTTTCAGTTGTGCAACCTCATCAATTCTTTTGGACTTATATCGTTCGTTACATATAAATTAGTTCATCTCCGATTCAACCATAAAATTTTTAGCTAGTGATCACAATGAAAAAATAAAAATAAGGTAAAAAATGGGCGTTTACACGCATTTTACTTCTTGTCATTTATGTATCTGGCTGGTTGGGACGGGGAGTGAAAGCCAGAAATAGGAACAGCACCAGTAAGATCGAATTGTGATTTTCATAATGAAAAACGAAATGAAGAATAATTTAATAAATACTAATTCCATGAATGAATGAAATAAATCTATGTAGATATCGAAATAATGCGCGACAAGATACAATTTTTCGTTCTACCAGCGCACGCGAATTAAGCCCAACAAACCTAACCTCAATCCTTGTTATATTTTAACGAGCAATGCCAACAACTGTTCTTCCTTCGTTTCTTATACTCTTAACACCTAGTTCATTGTGATCATCATCGTTTTATACAGACATACGTGCTTAAAAACATTTAATACATGAAATTTCACTGTGCATACATGTATATGTACGTGCCGGTATTGTATTTGTCTTACCTTTTTCCCTCCTTTTTATTTATGTATTATTATTTTTGCCACAATGTGATGTTGCACTGTTCAATATCTCTCGAACCGTCTTCTCTCATCAGATGATGTGTCCTTCTCAATATAATCTTTTCTCTCTCCTTTTATCTTTATTTTCGTGTATTCCCAGTGAGCTGCCTATGGCACTTCCAAAAAATATAGACACCCGACTCCTCTGCACACTTCAGATCTTTTCTTCAAATAAGTGTATCGATATACGTATGTATACACACATATATATATATATA
>JABMBR010005891.1:0-12630 GCA_018881525.1 Meteorus sp. PSUC_FEM 10030008
TATATATAATTTATTTTTCGTTTGATTTAATATGTTTAATAGATAATCTAGTCTTGAGTTTTGGCAATATCCACGATACAAGCAAATGTTTCATCTATTTTTTCGCCCGGTCCGTTATACTACCTCTCTCTTCTTCTATGTCCGTTTGTCTCTGTTCTCTCATCCTCTATATTATTTACAGTACACATCGTTCGTTACCGCCTCGTGGAAAATTGAAACTTTTAACGATATTGTACGTGTCGAGTTTCCGTTAATTTATCGTATTCTAACAGAGATGTAAATTTACACATTTTACATATGACTAATGTCGACAATGGTGCGACAATAACCGATTGTCGATCGTCAGTAAGTGCCGTTATTTATTACTCTGAAGTGTCTGGCGATCTAAGAGCGGAAGGAAACAAAATTGATACAATCGAATGTGTCTGTTGAAAAATTGCATTTCGTATAGAGCGGCATCGTCATGACAGCATTAGTTTTCTTGTTCATGAAATATATGAAGAGTAAAAAAGAAAAAGTTGGTACGTACACTGACAACAATGGTTAGTAGCAATAGTAATAATAATAATATGACTTTGAGCGCTACTATTGGCAGTTTGTAATTGATAATACCGATCGATCGAGGCACCGCGAAATCGATCGATGGTCTGGTTCCTTTTTTCCTATTTCGTTTATTCGCCCTCCTCTCCTGGCCTTCTTTTTATTGCTACTGAAACTACTATCACAAATAATTCACTCGAATTGCCATCAAAATGAAAAACGCGAGCAATCTCCCATCCAGAGCTCATAAATATTATTCTTAGGCCATGGCTTGCTTTCTCATTGAGTTCATAATATATCCTCCACATTCCTATTTCAAATTTCCTTACAAAGAAAAAAGAGAATCGTGCAGTTACATTAATTATAAGTCATATTTGTGCTTTGACGAGGAACCTAATGATGGTTCTACCGTTTCTCTTCATTGCCTCCTCGTCGCTTCTATTGACAACTAGTATCGTTAGTGTTCTTTGATGTAGAGCCTTGTGATGTGGGTGAACCACGTGTAAAATTAGCGAAATTTTTTGTTGGTGAATCAACAACAGTATTAATAAGCGCTTTATTGTCACGGGGCGGTGGCGCGGAACTAATACTTGATGAACTCACACCCGAATCGCTCGATTTCTCGCTCAAACAACCCCGTTGTCCAAGACCGACTGATGTATTAACACTTTCGCACCCTAAGCCAATATCATTGCCGCTTGCAGCAGCAGCATATTTTGAAATTGGCAATTTATTTGAACTCACTTCATCGCCAATTACAACTGTTTCATTGAAATTACCGCGTTTTGCAATAAAACGAACATTACTAGAAATATTACGTAATTGTGGTGACTTCTCAAATGAACCATCTTTTTGAGATGTCGTCGAGATTGGAATATTTGGATGGTAATCATCCTTCGAGCTGATTTCTGGTAAAGCATTGGTCTCGCATGATTTTCCATCACTGATCGATGAATTGAGATTATTTTCACGTGATAATTTGGTTGCTTCAGGACTCATTTGACGCCTCGTTGGATTCTTGTGTGCATCATAACATCCGGAGTCACGTGGAAACTGTCGTCGACTAAATGGCGAGCAGTGGCCAGATGTTTGGCCCGATTTCAACGCTAAACGATTCATCTCGTCTCCCTCTGAGCTTGATGCCAAATCACCTTCACTCCCAGCTGAATAAATACACAATCCAAATAGTCATTGGTTATTCGAAGTGATGAATCGATAATAGAAGTAGATTAATGGGACTAAAAAGTCGGGTGGAAATGGATAACATCGCGCAATTCGAGATTTTATTCGACACATTGGTATTCCCAATCAATTACTAAATAGATTTATACTGACACACGTGAACATGTGATTGCGAGAGCTGGAGGATAGAAGTTGATGCGGAAAATTAGCAACCCATGCATATGTGATGTTGCTATTTTCACATGGCGTTATCCAGAATTTTTCATTGGAAATCATTTCAAGTACAATTTCTAATCAGTAAAACTCCGTTGGAATGTCATTCAGATTAGAAATCAAGGAAAGGAAAAAATGTTGGAGAATATACAGGGATTATTTTGCTCCTATTTCTTGAACGTATAAGGTGCAATTAAAATTTCTGAGCACGACACTTACATTGCAAGTCATGGAGTAGCTGTACGGCTGTGAGTATTTTAGCTCGATGTTCCGGTTGATGAATGCGAAGATAGTCGAGGTCTGCTGGTTCGAGTTCCCTGAAGAGTTCGAGGTCTTCGTAACCATTCAATACAAACACCGGTATGTGCTCCTGCAATCACATATATCCCTTTTGTGTTCAAAAAAATTGTGGAATAAACAGAAGTTAATTGCCTGAGAAAAGTTGTCAGATATGGGGAAGAACAGGAGTATATGATGCAACATGCAGAAAAAAACAATTGACAGTATTAGCTGTATTCACTTGATTTTTTTTTCTTCCTATCTGTTGAATTAATGAGTGAATTTTATGAATTCAAATTGTCTGAGTCAAGTAAAGAATATGGCTTTTATTTCTTTCTATTCTTTTGTTTTTTCTCACCTGAAGATTCATTCGTTGCAAGAGCTCTTGAACAGAACTGGGTTTCTGTCGATATCTCTGGCCCCACTTGCTCCTCTCAGTTTCACCACGACGTGGCACTCGTTCGTTCAATATCTCCACATTTATGAACTTGAAGTGCCCGACTCGATTGTGCACAAGTCCCTTCCACAGACCACTTGTGTTCATTCGAACGACATCGATAACGTCGCCTTTCTGTGTAAAAAAGGAATCAATTGAATTCATTCAAACACATGTTTTACCTGATATAAATCAACAATGGGAATTGAGATTGATTGGGTGCGTAGAAAGATGTGTCAATAATTTCAAACAGAACATTTTGGATTGAAACAAAAATTTAATCAATCGTTACGTCAACATGAATTTACCTTGAATTTTAGAGCTTCTTTATCGTAAGGACTTGGCGTGTAGTCAACGAGAGCACGTGCCCGGCAGAGCACCGGACCAATTGACGTTGGACTAATTGCGTCTCTGTCCTCACACGATATGGAGCTGTGATTGCTGCCAGCTCTAACTAACGCTTGAGTACTCGAACCACTACCGCTGGGTAGACTTTCAATGCTGCTAGCGCTACACGGAAATGCTTCGGACGATGCTCGATCCTGCCTCAATCGCGTGATTTTCCTTTGAACATCGTGCCTGAGGTTTCTCGCACGTCCAGCGATTCCTATCCTCGCTTCATTGTTCTCTAATAAAGCACTTGCTTCCGACTAAAACCATTTACAAACGATTTCCAAACATTATCATATTTATTTCAACGAATAGAAGTATGAAAGTAAAATTATTATAAAAATAAAAAAAATCACATGTGCATTAATCTTCACATTATTCTGTACGGAATTTCGTTCATTTACTTCCACTTCAACCACATGCGTCGTAGTTTTTTATCTTTCCCGTGTTTCATGGTTGACTTGTCGATGGATCATTAAATGATGAAAAGTATAAATTGCCACACGTGTGAAATCTATTCATGCCGATATTTTAATTGAACATAATAACATAACATTTAATAACATTGATTGAAGTTGTTTTATGAACGTGTTCGCTCATTCAAATCACTGGTGCATTGAATATTATGGTTACATGCATTTTATGATGGTAGAAAGTGATAGACATGAGGTGCATGGAGTGAGAAAAGATGGAAAAAGAAAGTAAAGAAAGAAGCGAGAAGAGAGTCCATGGAATCGTGCAGTATGAGGATGACATACTGTATGGATGGCTGCTGAATGTTGATTCTCCAATTCTTCTTGGTCTTCATAGTCACTGCTTTGGCTTGGTGACAATCCCTCTTCACCACTGCTCCGGCTCTAGAATCGATTACATTCAGGAATAGATACTAACCCAATAAAGTGTGGAGTACGGAAACAATATCAAACTGAATTGATAGAGAAAAATCGTACATAAAATAATAATGTAAGAAGAGTATCATATACTTTGAAAGAAGCATCAAATGAAAATTAATTGAAGATAAGTATAAGGGAAGACCATGATGGAATTCTCAAGAGATTATTCATCTTTTGCATAATTATCCTCATCTCACATTCTCTTTTTTCATCATTCCAAATTATTCATGTGAGTCACCACTGCCAACGAAGAAAATGGCTAAAATCACGCTGCTAACACGTACATATAATCCTGCACTTGCTGAGTCCATTAGCTTTGCAAATCATATCATTCTTTTCTAGATTCATAACGGTTTTCTCACGTGCTAGTAGATCCAACAAAATCGAATTTGAATTATGAATAATTTTCAATCTAGGAAGAAGTATGAGAACGTATCGTGGTTATATTCTGTGTGGAGGAGTATTCTTGACATCTATGAACTTTCCATGTAGCTTTTCGATTGATCCCAACACATATGTCATGATATTTAACACAATCCTAAATTAACGTTTATGTTTAGTCGAATAACAGCTACGATTGTCCAAACTTTGAACCAAACTTCACTTCATTATGATGAATAATAAAAAAATGATAATCTTCGGTGGAAGACCGAAAAGATTAGAAATTCCCACTTGACGGTTATTTAAGTTTTTTTTTTCGCAATTACAGTCATCTAGTGTGCACTCAGATGTTTCTACTTTTTTGGTGAAGATTGGAACCTAAAAGACAATAGTGAATTGACGTCTCTTGAATCAAGTTCGTGGTTGTTGAGATTTGAAATTCTAAATAAGTCGGTAATTTGAGAGCAATAAATAGCAAGAATCAATAAATTCTAAATTACGAACTTGATAAATTCCCATGCATTCCATCATGACCCTTTCCTCGCCATTGTAAATTAAAATATGGTCATCATTTCTTTATTGTACATCATGAAATTCACATCGAATTAATTTTTCGATCATGCAATAATTTAAATGATAATAATGATGAAGATTACATGATGGTATTGAATTCGACATCAATGTGAATCGCTCTATGGATGGAGTGAAAGAAAATAATTCAATAAAATATGCAATTGAATTAGTACATAGCTGTGACGGAATTAAATTCAAAGGCATTAGCGCATTTACAATAATGATGTTGTTAGTTTTGATTTTCATTCTCTGATGTTTCTATCATTATTGTCATTTTGACGTGTATCAGTGTGGTAGTGAGTACTGTCATTACCATGTGGTGGACCAGAGGATGGAGACAAAGAGCGAGTTGGAAGAAAAGGGGGATAAAAAGTTCAACATAATTAATAGAAACTCTATCAGAAATTACCTTGAACTTTTCAGGGAACAGAGAATGAGTCCATTCACGAATGATATGGAATTTTGAAAGAAAAGAGACGAGATTAAATAAAATTTGTGGTCGAGGGTGAAAACTGGAGGAATTCAAAATTTTCTGCAAACAATGTTGACATTTGTCTCTGTTTGAGTGAGCCAAGTACTTGGGCGATATGAGCTTTGGCCTACTTCTATACATACGAATATAAATGTATATTTCTGAAATTGCGAATGCATACAGAAAATTAAGAGAGAAATAATGAAATAATTAAACTGGTAGCAAACATGAAGATTCGTATATTTATATGCGAATATACGGAAAATGAGAACAAATAAAGAGAAAATTTCTTTTATTTGTAATAAAATACAAACGTAATCGGGATCGGATCGATGTGAAGTTTTTGACGAGAGATCACCGACAATCGTGCTTGTGCTTGTACTTGAACTATTGGTAGTTGTTAGAGGATGACGTTGATTGAAATGGGGTGACGCGAAGTGGCGTTGATAATGGTGACAGTGTTGGTGACGTTGGTGCAACTGGCGGCGGTGAGTTGAATGACCGATCATCGAGTACCGATGCTCGCTCCTACTCGTGTCCACCGACACGATCGACAGTCTCGGGTTCTCACTCTATGTACATATATGTATACACTAGCGTACTCAACCCCAATCCACAATTTTCATTTTATTTCTACTCGAATAATGGCAATTATCTTTTGTCATCTCCAACATTTAATCCTCCTCCTTTTGTACCAAATGAAATCATCCAATCCTAACTCTATTACAAACTCGGGGAAATGTCACACCCAGATAAACATAAGCACGAGGATGTCATGGATGGACGTGATCATACAGCTATTTAATTTTTTGGTCAATCGAAAACGATTTCGTTCCATCCACATAAGAGGAAAGTATAAGAATTATTTGTTTGAAAATTTTGACCACGTTATCCAATCTCGGTGCATTATGTATAAAATTTGTCTCAGGAAATCAGCACAGCATTTCCAGAATGTCGTTCAAAATCATTTTATATTTTGATTGTTACCAAAAAGTGCAATTAAAGTATTCCATACAATTGAGCAGTGCTTCTTCCCATCAGCGTGAAGAGAAATATTCAACAAATTTGAATATCCTCCGTAGAAAATCAAAGTCATTAACAATTGATTGTATTTCAATATAAATCCATTTTCCGAGTGACATGCATCTATCGATTTATAAATAGTTCGATAGAGTTACGGGAATGAGATTCTGAAAAGTTTCATATCAATGTGCGCGCAATGTGGCAAAGGACAAGAGAAAAAAAGAAGGAGAAACTAACCTTTCTGTAAAGAGAGGCAAAAATTTTTCATCAGTTCGCAGATGGTTCGAATGCACTTTCTTTTTTTTTCATTTTTTCCGTATTTTTTCCTCTATACATTCCGACATGCTCTCTATCGATACGCTATGAACATGCACTCGTTTTATATATATTCAATACATTTAAGAGAATTGGCCACTTTCCAAATTCAATTAATAATTCACTTATTTGCGGCTCCAAAGATATGAATAAATGCAGAAAAAAAATATTTCTCCAAAACGGAACTCGTAGAATACCGTCTTGCACTTCTTAGTATTTAACTTTTTGAAATAGGGGTGAGACTGGCCAATAATATTCACTAACGAAAAATAAATTAATGTAATGTTTCATTATATTTCGATCACAGGTTGGAATGAAAATAAATATGAAACGAACCTGTACATCACTGCTGGCGTAGTCACCACTCTCGCGTGAAGCCCTGGAATGCGTTAGGGGAATGATGGTAGGCGGATTATTGTGGCCCTGCGGCACAATGAGACCCCTCATAGTTGACATTGATTGCTTTCGCGATCGATCACGTGGCAGACTGATATCACCAGCTGTTCTCAGTGATATAACACCCTCACCACGATTTTCCGGTCTCAAGTTCAATGTGAAACACACTCTGGATGATAAAAAAATTTTTCAATGTAAATTGCTTCATTGGAATTTGAAAGTATGATGCATTAAAAAAAGAAAGGAATCAGAAGTAGAAAGACTGTTTACCTCCCATTTTGGATTGTTGCAGTAGGTATAGGTCCACCACTTGCACCCATAAGGAAGTCTTCGGGATCAGATTCATATGGTGGTTCGTCGTACCAATGATGTCCCCCATGACCTGGTCCGAGTGCACTGGCACCGCCGCATCTTGCATCCTCATCATACATGTACGTATCGTCTGTGAAAAATCACGAATGTATCAGTCTTTTGGACAATTTTATCGTGTGCATGGATTGACACCAATTCATTTCTAGACACGACTTTTTGGTGGCATCTTTATCCTCGAAAATACTAATAACTGGAATTCTCTTGGAGAAAAAATGGGGATGAAACTCAGAATTGATAAATACTCGATTTTTTTCAACATGAAAGATACCAGCTAATCTTATCTGTACACCTCTCTGGATGGATGAATTCATAATTTTACTCAGCGTCTTTACTAGCCTATTGCACGAAAACAATAGGTTGCAGGGTGTGACATAGTTTTAAATTCATTCTTAGTCAATACACTGCAGCGATGCAACACAAAGTTCTAATCCGGGGTGGATGAATCATGAGACATAGTATTCATTGGATATCTGACTGAACCTTCTTGCTATTTGTTCGAGAGAATACCCACATTTTACGCACCATTCTACATGGTAATGAAAATAAGTTATTTTCACACTTTTATCTTTTATATTCGTTGGATATGAATTGAACCTCTTGGAAGTGTTGGGTGATGTCATATAGTTGATTCACGATAGGATCATACAACACTTGAAATTTTTATGGAGAAAGTGAGTGCAAGTTGACAAAAGTTCCATATTGGACCGATATGACCAAAAATGAACATCATCAATCCAAACAAAAGATGATGCTAATGTGGGGCTATTGGCGTTCACAATAATGATATTTCCTTATCAATATATGTACAACTTGGTTTCTTTTTCGTCATGCTGTCAGAGTATTAATCTTTGTGTTTTCAAATTTTTCGCGATGTTCTCTAATTCTCCTCTCAATTTCTTCTCCACATAACTTCATCGCATGAGACGTTCATGCAAGAATTCAATACTGGGGATTCCGTTGAATGATAAAAAATTCTACAGTAACTTTGTTTCTCTGATTTGTTTTATTTACGTAGCTTTTCACACCCTATCGATCCTGTCATTCCCAGTAAATACCTGAAACTAATTCGTATAACCAAAGTTTAATTTGTACTCTCATGAAGAACGAGTAAACAGAAAATCCGTCAGCATCAGCCAATCAATATACCAACGATACGGTGGGTGTTGTTTTGGATTATTCAACGTTTCGTTCTCTTTTTCTCATTCACTGCTTTCCCCAAGGGTCTCCAATACATGTCCGTACACACATACAGATGGAGAGCCTGAACCTATACATGGAGGATTAGTGGATGAGGACACATTTGTGAAACATTGAAATTCGTTGGCGTAACGGGGTAATATGAGTCCCAGTGGAATGACACTAGATGAGAGGACAATTGTCACTGAACACGTGAACAACACAACAGCAACAAAAGTATGTTCTGTCATTCAAGCAATGAAAGCACATGTGCGTGTTGTGAATGGCAGAATGTTGTAGAGCGAAACAGGGAAGAAAAAGAAACGAGAAGAAAATAATACCTCCAGGAAGTTGACCTCTTCCATCACGCCCCAACTGCATTAAACCTTGTCTTATGTCCCGCAATATCTGAAACAACAATAAAAAATCAGTACATCATAATTATTACAATTTTTACATGTGGTATTCAAGAACATTATTAACTATCCCCCATTCGAAATCTGATTTAAATATTCTATTCCCAATGTATAATAATAGACATTATATTCTTCATTTGGCCCTTCACTTTTTTCTTCCGGGTATGGACTGCGTGTATGGAGCTATGAGGGTTTTTCTAACTTATTCTGTAGGGTCGATGAGAAAAGTAATTATCAAAGTCCGAATGGGTCGTGAATATCCCAAGAGAATCCTGCACGAAAAATAACGGAACGAAAATGGTGATGGGGGCGTATTGCCGAGGGGATGAAGACGTATATATAGGGTGTACTAGAAAGATTGGCCGGGTGAATGTACATGATAGATGAGATGAACCTGATACTAAAAATCATCACGAATTTGCGCTGTGACGGATGGTTTTCAAGTTATTGGTGAACAAACATGTTCAATTGGTGTGCATAATTCAGAAAAGATGAAGGAAACATGTTTTTGTGGCGAGTATGCATTTCTATTGTCGCCTGAACCTGGTAACGGTAGATATCCACTGAGAGTCAGTTTCACTATGGACTCAAATGTGACTTTGCAACACTCCCAGATTAAGTACACCGATTGGAGAGCGTTGTTCATTGATAACTCTCAAATTGTTTGTCATCTCACGAAAATGTGATTTTCGGGATCAGAATTATTCTTCCTATTGGCGTGTGTTGGCTTCGTCAATTCTTCGGGGACACCCCGTATATATATACATACGCCAGGAGAATTTTTCTGCCTGTGTTCATAATGTTTTCAGAGAGTGGAAAGAAAAAACGCTACAACGAATTCGTAGGGAGAAGTCAGGAAAGGAAGAGCACGAGAGTGAGGGAGTTTACAGCAACTGATAAACTCGCGATTCAAAATGGCAATCTGAGTTCCATGATAAAATGTCGATGGTCGTCTTCATATTGCTCGCAATCACAAGTTCATGTGATTGTTTCATCTTCTTTCCTAGGGCGGATGAAGAATTGGAAGGAATCAATGCTAATGAATCGTAGTTTTCACATTTGTTGCTCTGATATTGAGATGGTGAGTGTAAGGGTGTACTTCGATCTATTCATTACCCTACGTGTTAAGTTTTTAAGTGGTCCATGACCCGAGAAAAACTCGTTTTCTATTTCAAATTAGACGACGTTCCTTTGGATGAGTTTCTTCGGAAATTCGATCATCAATCTTTCATGTTTTTTTTCCGATGTTGAATGCATATTCTTTCGGATGTTCTAGTGGTATAGGAGGATAGTATGGGGTTACTAAATCTTATAGGGAGCTCTCCTCGATTCAACACGTTAGAATTTTGCAGTTTTCTTCAATGTTGTAGGTTGGAAATGTTGGCCATAAGAGTTTATTGGAAATGTGTTCGCATATGATGAGGTAGACAAAGATTCTCCACTTCGAGCATCTCAACATAAGTGGTTTTCATGAAACCCTTCCTTATTGAACATAGTCACACAACAGTAATGCTCACGTCATATTATTGCTCTGTTATCCAGTCACATTTGGGTATTGTGAATTGATTATAAAGAATTTGATACTCATACGATCGCATTTCATCTTCGAAAATTTATTTCAACAAGACCAGTTTTTCACGTTTATCCATCAGATAATTATTGGAAGTGAATTTCTAGATGGAATCTTACAGTAGATTTTGCAATACGAAATGCAACTCAAAATTTATGGGATTTTCCATTCTCCAAAATCAATACCACACAGTACTATTTTTTGGGTATCTATCGAAATGAAAAAAGTTTTGAGAGAAATTTTCAGCGAAGTCGGGGTGGCAAAAATTGATTTAATCAATGGAGTTTGAGCGAGCGCGGAATAAAAGACAGAGAAAAGATTGTTGGAACTGAAAGAAAATACGAAAAAGAGTTGAGTCGAATGAAGAAGTAGTAAACTTTTCCGAAAATTCGTTTTCGTAAAGTCTTAGTTGCCGATATGGTCCTTTGCCAAGGGTAGCAAACTTTTCAATCTCTCTCTTGAGGGGTAAAACCGTAGCTCAGGTAATCCAAGATGATCCCCTCCCCCGTCACCCACACTCACTTCCTTTTCTCCCATTGTTTTTTTTTCCAGTTGGTGTTGTCCTGCTTGGATGAATTCTCCACGTATCTTTCATAGCTCTTCTCCATTCATCCGTAACAAGTCCGCAGATGGAACTTTCATATCATGTAACTTTTGTTTCGCATCACCGAATTTCCACAAGTTTCAACAACGCACGACTGACCACCACGGATTTCTACTACTTGCAACAAAAACAATTCTTTTCTCTTACGTTTGCATTGAGGTAAGATTTTCTCCATTGTCTGTATAATATTCCGTAGTGATCGGAGTTTTACGTCATTGTGGAATGAGAAAAAATACATCCCTTAATGTTTCGAGTTGGATAAAAATTTTTTTCTCATGTTATCAATCTATTCGTTTTTCACTGGTAGGTGAGGAAGCAGAAAACGAGATGGATGATCTTTTTAATCGTACTCGTGTGTTCACACTCACAAAACGAAAAATGTGGAGGACAGAAGTGGGAGAATAAGAGAGAAATAGAGAAAAATGGAGGGTGAGCAGAGAGTAGGAAGGGGGGGGGGGATGAGCAAAAGAGACTAAAAGCGATAGAAAATACATTCGTACATGTGGTAAGTTGCAATCTCCATGATTCACCCTGTGATTCTCAAGGGTATGTTGCTTGTATGCGTTGCTTCCACCTCACTATCACCCCCCTGATTGTCACCTCCTGCCAAGCACGAGGTTTCCAAGCATCAACCCGTTGTGAAAATCGATTCACTCTTGCTACATGAATACCAGAGAGAAATCCAATGCCAGTTTATTTTATTTTATTTCTTTTTTCGTCTTCTCCTACCCTGTCTCGCTATGTACAGTTGTGTAAGGGACATGAATTGAAGTCGACAGGTGTAAAGTTGATGATATTCCTTATTCAATATATATCCCTTGGGTATTTTTGTATGACATGTGTTAGTTTGTGTATGTTAGTGAAGAAAAAAAGAACGGAAAATAGAACGATATTCTTGAAATTGGAAATTGGAAGAGGAAAAAACTTACCTCTTCGTGTTCTTTGTGAAAACGCTCCTTTTTCCTCAGGGCATCTTGAACCTTCAGCTGAAAATAAATTGCTTAAATAAACGAATAAATCGTATCGATAAAAATAACTCAGTGAATTCAGAACAACTTCCAATATCATATCATTCAGCATTAACTAATTTACTTAGTTTTCATTATTTAATTTGATATTTATTTTCTTGGTTTTCTATTCTTTCTCTGCTATACTTTGTAAGAATATCATTCCGAAGAAGAATAGCATTATTCAGGGTGCGAAACCACCACGAGCAACTCGACGGGAAATATTTATGGTAATCGTATAAAAGTGTGATATAATGCGGCAATGAAGAAGAAAAAAATTGAAACCATAACAATAATAAAATAATAATAACAATAATAACAACAACAACAACAACAACAATAATAATAATAATAACAACAACAACAACAACAATAATAACAATAACAATAAT
>JABMBR010005892.1:0-12625 GCA_018881525.1 Meteorus sp. PSUC_FEM 10030008
ATAAATATATATTAGTTATGGTACGTAAGTGCGTGGACTTATGCGGCAGTGCAAGTCACAAGATGGAATGTGACCTGCACGTAATTGCATGGAGAACGACTGAAACATTGATTTACTCTAATTATCTGTTAGATGATCTTTCTTTGTCATTTCTCCTTCTATCAACCACCTCTGCTTCAGCATCTCCCTCATCTTGCCCATATCCCGTCCAGATATTTCATATCCATGGCCTCCTTTGTTTTCCACCCATCCACCTACTCCTCGTTCTCACAGAGTTGTCCATTGATTCGTGGTGAAAATTCAACGATTCTCATCAAAATACCCACATAAATGTTGATTTCTTTTGTATCATAGTTATTGTACTGTGAATTACGAGGTACATACATTTTTCCGACGATGAATAATAACCGATCATGTTCACTTGACTAATTGATATAATTTACTTATCCTCAAACTTAAAGCTCATCATCATTGATGTCCTTTCTCTACTACCTAAGAAGTATGCTGAGCATATCGTTCAAGACTCTGAAGATGGGACAATAACATCTCATTTTGTGAACCAGTAGCAATGAACATCCATGCTGCTACAGTAATACCATCTTTCACTAATGTAATATCTCGCCAGGTATTTAAGTCAGTCGTGCTCATAATCGTGCTGTTGTCCTGAAAATATTAATACGAATGCGGTTACAAATCCGCCACTTCAGAATCTGGGAATAGAAATGATTTATATATGACTAACATTCTCAGACAAATTAGCTAAACTCCGGTGATTAGATAATGTGAGCTTATCATCGAGCTTCATTGCCGCTTGATGCAAAAAAAATGCCGTAATATACAGTGGAATGGCCACAAGTGCTTTAGCGTAATTCGCATATATCTCTCTGAAGTGGTCCAGATTCAAATGTGCCAAGTCAAACCTACATTGCAGAAACATGTGATGAGCAGTTCGCAACTGGATCTTTTACACCCAACATCAATAAGTTTATTGAACTTACTTGTCGAAAGTTGAAATGATGCACATAACGATGAGGAGAGAGAAAATATTGGTATATAATTCAGAAATGTGTGAATAATCACTGATGGATTTTTCGAAAAACTTGAAATATGTTTGAATCTGAAATATATGATTGAAAAGAAATCGGAATACGGCTGCATAATTGAGCTGAATTTCGAATTGGCATAGAATCTAACGTGACAGCTATTTCTTAATGACAAATAATAATACGCACAGTAAGAAAGTGCATGAATGCCATTCCAGCGAGGAGACCTTGATGAATGAGTCCGGCATTTTTCCAAGCCTTCTGCGCGAATATCACAACTTTTATTGGATGCATAATAGCTTCTCTGGAGTCAGGATCACGATAACTTCGTACGATTTGTACCGTAGGAATCTTCACCGCACTAAAGCCATTTCTGCCTTCAACATAAATTGTATCTGTGGTCAATTGCGGCAATGCAACCGACTCTCCGTATTGGTTACGACAATTATTTTCCTGTGCTTTCCTCAATATATCAGCAATTGGCATTTCATTTCCATGATTAACACTACCTGGAAATGAGAAGATGGATAACATTGTCAAGAAGATCCGTTTACATAGAATTTAGATCATTCTCATAAACGAATGACAGCACCTCGTGAACTTTCTCTCTTCTTCTTCAAATATCGGTTGTCAACTCTATGATCCGTCCTCATTGGTGAAGATGATTTCCGACGCTTCATAGAAGACCGATTCTCGTCAACGTTTTCTTCATTGTTTTTCCAAGTCGACGAAAAACGTTTATCTTGATTCGCCCGTTTTCTCTTCTTTTTTCTACGTTTTTCCCGTTTATGTAATATCGAAGTACGCGATGCGTTCTCACTTTTGACATTACCATGATCGGAAGAATTTTCGTCGGTTCTCTCTGGACTAAATGAACCTCTTCTGATGCATTGTTTTGAGATTGCCAATTCGTGAGAATTTTCTTCATTATCATCGTCATCTTCTCCAATTTGTCGATCTTTATCACAGGTACCAAATTTTTCGTCAAAATATCTCGATCGTGACCTCTTCGTTGGGACGATTGCAGTTCCTGAGTATGTCACAGGATTGTTCCCAGACTCGTGGTCTAAATGTTCTTTATAGTGGAGAATAGACTGATTTCTATTCTCGAAATTTCGATTTAAGCGTCTTCGCTCACGAGAACTGTTAGTTTGGTCCATTCATGGAAATCACACAAATTCCACAAATGATTCTATTCCACAACCGCATTGAACCAACTGCATATTGCTATAGCAATACCTTAGCAACGGCCTTGTCCATTTGTTGTGAAGTAATTTATCTTGACTACTATATCATTTGCTGTTTATTTCCATCAAGTTCACTCTAGATGAATCCATCTCATGATCAAATGGCATCAAAAATATACATTTTCATGTTTTCTTTTGCATCAAATCCATTTTCGAAATATTTTATAATGAAAAATTGATAACTCCTCAAGACTGAAGATCATTCAAGCTCTCAGATTGAATTTGAAGAAGCAACTTTAACTGCCCTCTACAGGCTGGTATATGGCACATTCAGTCGCGCTGTATTTATGTGCCAGATTATAAATAAAGAATACAAAAAATCATAATCGAATTCTGTTGATATAATGTTATACAATTTTCCATGAAAATCTTTATTTTGAGAAATATAATTCGTTCGGATTGCGGGAACTATTTCAATATGGATGTAAAAGAGAACGATCATAAACAAAAATTTGGAGAAAATTATGGTTAATGCACGATGGGTTTTATAATGCATGCACTGTCATAAAGAATGTTTACTCATTTGACTAACATAGCAGTAGAAATTTCTTCAGATTCATCAACAATAATCAAAAATATATAATTGAAGTAGATCTATTACCAAACACATCTCTCGGGATACAATTTGGCATTAATTTCATGATAGAACAAACTACTTCTATACTGAATTTTATTAATGCACATAATTTTCGATCAATTATGTATGCAACAATAGATATGATGAACAAGTTAACCAATCTTTACTCTTACTCTTTCATACTCTTTCAATATGCGTTGAACAATTAATTTTAATTTTGATAATCGTTCTCGCCTGATGCAAAAGTGATTATGTTACATAAATTTACTCAATTGGATGGAAATGTTCCCCAGTCGTACAAATTCATGGATTGATAAAGTTTTCGTTATAAATTCCTTCAAAAGTCTATCAAAAAATGCATCCCATGTCTTTTCCTTTCTTTACAGAATATTGGTTTCATTGATCCATGCAATTGGCCAGTTCATTGTCTGACCTCTGCTTAGTTCTTCCAGTAATAATATTCCCTCCCATCTTAAAAATAATATTTTTGGTCCGTAATTAAATATTGCTATACATTGCTGTACGAGTCCGACTTCAATCATCCTCATTGAACACGAGCATTTGTATAAAATACGCTTCTGATGAAGTATAAGCTTTTCATTTTTTGCTCTATTGAAACCGTACTCAACCAGATGACGGAAATAATATACCTAATTGGGAGCACAGTGTGAAATCGAACAAGATTTCGTAAGAAGATAAATCACATCTAAGATAACTCGTCAGTGCGTTTTCTCTCTTCTTCGACGCGCTGTCGTGTACGATTGAAGGCCTCCGTTTTCAGAAAATCCACAGTTTTATAAACAGTATTATTTGGTGGTGATTGTGCAGGTGGCAATGTCGTCGATGCAAAACTCTCAGATGCTTCCAAGTCGAGATCCAAATATTGCAGAACAACCAAACGACGATTAGATGCCGGTATAAATGTATTATGATCTTGGTAATAATATATCTGTACAGATGCGAACATAAATAACGAAATATCTGTAATTATATATCGAAAACAAGAGCGTAAGAAGATAAAGCCAGATGAAAAGCTCATATACCTCTTCCTTGTCGTCAAGGGCATTATTATCTTCATCCGAGGTAGAATGCTGTCGATTAGAATGGCCATAAGCAGGCGGTGTGGGACTTGGTGCAGCACGGATTCTACCTTTTCCGGGCGGTGAGGCCAGTTGCAGCGGTCCTACTTGATTCGGAACGAACATAAGAAACTTATGAGTAATCACAAATGTCTCAAAAATTCCCTGGGAAATGAATGTCTATATTAATTTTACCATCGTTTGGTATTTTATTCAATGGCGGCTTCAGCTTCCGATTTATACTAGGTGGTTCAGCAGGTGAATGTTCAGCTGAACTCATATCAGGCACAGACAAAATTGGTCCTGGAGATGGTTCATTACTGATGATAGACATAGAATCACTCGTTTTTCGTCCAGGTTTCAATTCTCGATATACAATTGGTGGTGATACTGC
This sequence comes from Meteorus sp. PSUC_FEM 10030008, assembly GCA_018881525.1. Classification (NCBI taxonomy): domain Eukaryota; kingdom Metazoa; phylum Arthropoda; class Insecta; order Hymenoptera; family Braconidae; genus Meteorus; species Meteorus sp. PSUC_FEM 10030008. The sequence goes on from JABMBR010005892.1 coordinate 4,341, forward strand.
AGTCGTTGTCATTACACTGTTTGTCGAATCTTTAATGAGTGGACTTGGTAAATTGGAATATGTCGCCGTAGTCGAACTTTCAGATCGTGGACTTGATGATTCTTCATCGTGAAAATCATATCGAAATATACGATCATCAATGGCAGATGGAGCTGCATTACTGTAGCAATGTCTGGATGGCCGACTCCCGAACGTTGATGTATCGTTACTCGATACACTCGCACTGAGCTGATGAGAGCGTGGAAAATCGTAAGTTTCATCAGTTATTGCAGTAGTTGCTGGTGTAGAAGGAGCTGGTGTTGCTGGCGTCGTTGGTTTAGAACTTTCAGTAGCACCGTCCAAATTCAAATAGTTATGTCCAGGATTTTCGGGTAACATATGCGGCGGCTTTGGCGGTCGTGGCGGCGCTGGTGATGTATCATCAGTTGATGACGCTACTGCATCGACGATTCGTAATTTACCAAATCGTTTTTTCACCCGCCACGAACCAATTTCAGCATCACTTGTATTATGGGTTGGTCTCGATTCACCAGATGATGGAAATGTCTCCCAATTAACGCTTGGTACTGGTGCTGACCATTCGTCATCGGTGAAAACACTTTCAGCATCAGTTGTGGTTGGTGATCGCGGTGGTGATGGTGCAAGTTTTCGTGGGGCATCATAATGCTCAGGACCATGGCCCAATGTTGAGTTTAGAGAGCTCGTATCATTCAATCGTCGTCCGGATATGCATTCACTTATCGGGATGTATGGCCCTGAAATTGTGCTAGTTGGAGATATTGGCGGTGACTCTTGAGATTCGAATTGAAATACTGAAAAAAAAACAACGATCATTTCCAAAAAATCAAAAAATTAGCATCAGTTAATGTAGTAAATAATAATGAAATTATTACGGTGTTGTTCTTCATCCTGTGTATACGCTTTCAATCCGCAAACTTGACATACGGCATCCACCCATTTGTTCATATCGGCTTCACTCTCTGCCACCAAATAGTAAATCCTCTTTGGTGTTTTTACATTGAACATGTACTGGTACTTTTGCTTACGATTTTCGAATCTCAAACCAGAGTCCACCTTTTTCCAAACAGAAATTCTAATGAAATTGACAATTCTGTATGTTTGATCGCAATATCCAGGTAAAAATGACATTTATGATTGAAGAGGGGTGCATTATCCTAACAGTTGGATATCAGTCAATTTTCGCTAACTGAGACTTACGGCTACTCTTACCTGTTCACACTGATCCAGGTCAATATGTCCCTTCAACTTACGACATCGTCTATCTGTATAATATTCCAACAGGTACTGTCCTGGTAATTCACCACTATGCCGCAGTGCGAACCACCGTTTTCTCCATCTCTGCAGAACAATGAATATTGTTTCATTTATTTCTATTGAATCATCGATAATAATGAACACAAATTTGAGAACGACAGTACTAACCTCATTGAATGTAAACAATGAACATGAATTAATCGAATAACGATGAAAGAGAAATAAAATATAAAAAAAAGTGTACATACTGCACGCCAAAGTTTCGTAGGTGGTGATTTGATAAGCCACCCCTCATGGACAATCTCCTGTGATGTTTTGAGCACCTCCATACCTTCGATACCTTTCTTCTTGCTGTGTACAGTGCTCACGCATCAGACATTCATCCATGCATTGTCTCCCGTGGACCAATGAGTTTCAAGCAAACGGCACGCACGCACAACTGTACACAACTACATAGCGTTTATCTATTTTTGGCACCGACACCAACGCATACCCACCAATCTCCTCAGTTACATTAATATAACACGCCCGTAGTGTGATCTCATCTGTGAGAGACGCAAGTACACAACTGTGCACAACTGTGCATTCTCGTTCCCATTCGTTCAATGTTCTATAAATGCTCGGTCCAATCCTTCAACCTCTCTCAAACATGAAAGAGCGACGGGAGTTGAGATTGTGTGGTAAATAGCGACACCATCGGATATTTCTGAACTATATATACTTTTTTTTTTCATCATCACATATAAGCAAAAACATTCTGATCTCACCGCCATGTTGATATTTCATCGACACATCCCATCGATACATTTTTTATCTGATCACTTACTCACAAGCCTTTATATTTTTGTAAAAATAACAATCGATGATGTATATTTTCACTTTTAATGTTTGATGCAGTGTCAAAAATCCTCGGCTTACTCCAATCTGCAATGGCTAAGAACTCATTGTCATTCAAAACTTCCCGCTTTTCATGCTTAATACATTATATGAGACGCACTATGCTAAACGAATAGTAATTGACACGATGAAAAAGAGAGGAGGTCACAGCTGATATTCTTAATCCCTTTGATGATAACTGACACATACATACTATGTCAACTCTGATATCATAGAACACAACAAAATTGTCAGCAAATTCATGCACCCTTCCGCAACTGATTCTGTGACATCGATAAAATGATTCGATATCGTCATGGCATCAGAGGTGTAACATGTCACAATCGATGATATATATGTATGTAAATAAAATACTTTGTATGATGTGTAAGTGTAATAGACCATTGTTTTCACAGTTCCTCCATCTCTAATCGGAAGTTGTTCATTCATAAACTCCAAAGTAAATCCACATTTTCTGAATCACGTTCTTTTGTATAATGAAAATATAGAGGGAACAACAAAAGGAATTAGTATAGCAATATGTATTCGCATAAGTTCACGTCGACATGCACCCCTTTTGCAGTGAAAGAAAACCGAGTGCGTAGCTAATTTTTGGAGGAAAAAGTCGTATCTGAATGAGCATTATAAGCACGCTCCCAATAACGTATATGGACTACGAAGTTTGCAGTGTATCTTCGCCATTCTGTAATTACTTATAACTGAGAAAATTCTGCATGAATTTTCGAAGAAACTTCGCTAATGAAATGATGGCTGCCAAGATATAAACCAAAATGCTTTGCATACTCCGACAAAGATGCATTTTTTCCAATGTCATTACATTCATTCATGACACATAGATAGTGTGACATCTGAATCGAATGCCAATATGAGTCATGCAATTCTCTCGAATGGAGTCATCACATCTGACACATAATTTTCGCTACTTATTTGATCTTGAATTCTGCATGATGCAGCTATATCGGGTATGATAATTGTGATACATCTCATTTGATAATATTCCACTCTGTTCTTGACAACTGCACTAGTTGCATACTCGTAATCAGACCCATTATTTTATAGCGATTTTCCTCTCAGAAACGTTCCGATGCTTACTCTCTGAAAGATTTCACGATGATGAATGCCTCTGATACATATAAAAGGTAAGTCGAACATAGACGCCATTGGATTTCATTTTCTGCATATTTGGACCCTTGTACATTCTTCAATTGAATAATTCCGTTTACTCCTTTCGTTAGTTTCTCATTAAGGTTCATTATCTACATGTAAATTAGCAACACTGCCATGAATTTATGTATACATGGACTCCATCGAAAATTCAATTTGACGCCGGGGCGGTATAAAGTTTGCATAATTTATTGTATAAAATCAATAAATGCCTTAGCGATATTCCTAGCAGACAGCTACCATTGAGTGATTTTTGTCAATTGTACAGCAATATAATAAGTTAATTCTTCTTTTTTTTTGTTATTACAAACTAACGTTATCCATAATATATACGAATATATTATAGATGGTGGTACTTGACAATATTTCACATCAGGCGCAATTCAAGTGTTCGTCAACCGACAAATTTTGTTTGACCATAGGCATTTTCCACATAACAGGGATCTTATTCACAATAACTCAACCTCTCGAATGCATATATTCCTATAACTTATACTCGAATTGTGTTCATGTATATATTTATAGTTATCCTATGAACTAGTAATAGTAATATAGTTTATTACTTATAACAGAATGTAACATTTATTTATATATCTTTACTATTTTGTTATTTCAAATTTCTTCCATCTCGCGTCCATGGATGAAATAAAACTTCTCCATTCATTCCGCATCAATCCCCATCTACAAACCACACACAGATTCATTACTCCATCGACAAATCCTCTATGCTTTAAACTGATGTATATTCATAATTTGCAATAAATAAAATTTGAATGTGCTTGGAAAAACCTTGTTAGTTTGTATATTAGAGACACGTGATATTGGAAATAGCTTCGCACTTTATTTTCCCGTTTTTCATGGAAATTTTCATGATGTATTCTACATGTATAGATGGTAAGAAAAAAAAAATGTCAATATGCGGAGTTATTTATTTCAGGACGTATGAAAAATGCAATCTTCAATTTACAGCTGCGTGAGGATGACAATCATGTGTGATGGCTACATTTAACATACAGATGAAGCAAATAATTCTGTCTACTGTCCGGAAGCCACCCGCATCTAACTCTCACATTCGTTTCACTCGTACATTTAGTCATTACACATTAAATCTTTTGTCAGCTTAATTATTCCTATCGAGAAGAAATTACAGTATATTTATGGACAGTGAAAAATTGTTTTTCTATATTTGTTTATTTTTATATATAAGTCCCAATGGCTTCTTATACAAACAAAAGACTCTGAATATTCTCATCGTCACGGGGACCACCAAACATTCGCCACTTCTGCATAATCTTCATCTTCCTCGTCGTTGATTTCACTCCATCAAAAATTCTACAATAATCATAACGTACATCATATACGGTACTTGAATATTAATTCACGAATCTTATCTCATAGTTTTTGTTTCATGTGATTATTTATTAGTATTATTCATTTTTATTCGTTTAAAATATAGTCACACGGATATGATTATCACTTCATGAGTTTCAGTGTGACGGTACATTTATTTGCAACTAATTTCATGTAAATAATAGTAATAGATGTTTATTTGATAAACGCGTGCAGGTGAATTATATTTTCATATTTATATATAAATTATCATACAACACTTCAGTTCTCGTCTCAATATACAAAATGGAATTATATACGCTTCAATTGCTATAGCTTATAAAAAATGGCAGAGGAGAAAAATGAACTTTTTTCAGATGGAACAAATTTACATCAGAGAGAAAAGAAATGATAAGCTGTAATATAATTGTTAAATTGGTAAATTCTCATAGCGGCGATTCGTTACTTAACCTTAATCGTTATTATTTTCATTATTTTCATAATTGTTATTGTTTTCATATATGATACACGGTACAAAGGACAAGAAATGCTAAATACGTATCTGTACATTGAGCTCACCAAGTCAGAGTCACAGAAGTCAATTTGACCGCATATTCCACCATAATATCTATTTGACGTATACACAATTCCTAACAAATAATATTTACACGCACGACATCAGGGACCCTGAACTTTTTATTTGTTGTATTAGTTTTTGTGTGAATCCACCACCGTGCTTACCATCTCACATGGATTCATTTTTCATACATTATGAATCTTCTCACCGGTTCACAGAAGAAATTTCGAGCATTTACACGAAAATTTGACACTCTCTTTAACTTCTTTTAAATTTCAAGTGATGAGAGATGATGAAACGTAAGCTCTACATATGCATCGTCGAATCTAACTGTGAAAATCATAACTTGTAGTGATGTTGATCATGTAAACTTTCGTGGCAATTTGCTAAACGTACTGCAGTCAAAAACTCATATGAACAAAAAAGCAGCATCTTCTGATGATCGCTTGCTCCATTTTTCCAAAGAGCGAAAAAATACAGTGATTCACGCTACAAAACAAATTATTCAAACCGATAGCAGAGTATATGTATATGTACTCAGAATGTAAGTGTAGATCCACGAAGAATCTTCAATAAATATATAGAGACTGGTTAACTCTGGGAATATAAGGGTTCATATTTTTATAGAAACATGATGAATATTTATATATATATTTGTATTTGTCTCATAGGGAATCTCTCAAAATTATTTTATAGCATCTAAAGAACAGACGGGCGTACACGTGAGACATTCATGTCAAATGTTCACTTCATCAATTGGTTTTGCTCTGCACAAATCCACGATTGTTCTTTTTTTCCTTGTTATTTATCAATTTTTCCCGTGCGATCAAGATAGAGACTCATATTCACATATACATCCTGTTTTTCTCCACAACAATCCGACGATAACATGGCGAATAAAAAATTGGGTAAATGATAATTTGTAAAAAGAAAACATTATCGTGGATACGTTTTTTTTTGTTTGGGAAAAAAATTTTTGTATGGAATACTCCATATGAGTGCAAGAAAAACATCGCAATTTTGACAAATTCATTTTTGAAGGGTTAATTTGTGTTACCACTTGTAGAAAAGTCATAAACATATTCCTCCTATGTCCGGTATATCAATGATAACGGTAGTTGATCAAGACATTTCAAATATCTCTCCATCATCTTTAGTGATTCTCGATCTTTTTTTTGCTGCGGCTTTAATTGTATAATCCGTACATGCCTGTCAACTTATGAGTCTATAAGCTCTCATGTATGTTCATATAGGTATTTGTATTCATACGCACATCGTCCCTTAGCTTACAACACCATTTCGGTGTCGTGAGCGAAGGGACAATATGTAATAATATAATCACACGACTACGTCGGTTGTGTATTCCATGATACATAGAAAATAATCAAATTTAGGGCAGAGGAACGGGGACGAAGTATAAAAAATGAATTGTGTAATATACATATACAAATATCTATATAGAATTATCACCAATCACTGTTTAATATACAATAGCAAATTGCCACAAATGTTCTGCGTACCAACGTTTTTCGGACAGAGTTCCAAACTAGATTGACATTTAGAGAAATAAAAATCTGATGAGGTGGGTGAGGGGGAGCGAAAGGAAAATAAAGGTGAGAGCAAGAGCCAGTGGGAAAAATCAATTGACAAAGAAAGCGACTAAATGAGATTTGCACTTAACCACTTTTTCCTCACATCGACAGATCATAGCCTATCTATGAAAATTTCTTTTATGCGTATGCTGCAACACAGTCACACTGATATTTGCACTCATACTTCCATCTAAATATATCGCAAACTATCATATCGGACTTTATTTTTCCACCTACATTAATAATATAAATCTTGCAGTGTAGGCCAAGTATTTGATTCATTCTCATTTGATGTTTCACATTTGTGCGCACCGAAGGAAAGAAAAAAGTGAAATGGTTGTGCACGAGATTTGGCAGCATGGTAAATTGCATTGTTGATGAATGTGTATTGTTCCATCAAAATTTACACCATTCGGCACGAATCTCAATTAATCTTTCATTGTTTTCTCATATTATGTGTACTAAAGGAAGCAATGGGGTTTTCTCAAAAAGAGCAATAAAATGCGTTGGTATGCGAACATTCGTTTACGCAACACTTGATTAATCACGACAAACAATTGAACTACCCTTTCTGCCACCAACTAAATTCACAACACTGCCTTGAACACAGCCATTCTAAGCCAAATACTTCTTGGTTTTTTAATAGTCATTATGATGTCTCTACTTCTCTCTCTTTCTCTCCCTTTTTATCCCTTGGCCACCACATTTCTGCAATTTCTCGCCTCACTTTGTCATTGGTAATAAAACTACCCATGAATTAGTTTACAGTAAACGCCATGTCTCCATGTGGATCAGCTATCCAAATCACTTTCTTACGTACAAGTATGTATCATTATTTTAGTAAAAAAAACCTGTTCATTGATCTGAAAGAATTGAAGTCAATCAAAGAACATGTTCCCCTCTTCATCCAAAGGGAAAAAAATATATATGTATATATATAACTCTGTCAATCATAATTATATAATATTCACAATTTGATTTTCTTCCAGTATTAGACAGAACATGCGAGATGACTTCACAGACTTCAGTTTCGTTTGTTTCTGCGACTTGAAATATTCAAGATCAATAACGAATACGAACATTCACGCTACAGTTGGACGAAAATGTTTTTTTTTTTGGTTCGGACAGCCCAACGTAACAAATTCTATAGAAGTTGTCAATAAAAAAGTCCAGTTTAATTAGTATGGAAAAAGAAAACAAATACATTCAGGTGTTTACTATGATACAGCATTGGCATACTCACGTAGCGTTGGCTCAAATTGCATGAGGAAAAAATCTGCGCATTTTTTCTTCTCAAGAAAACCATATTGTGTGGTCTATCTAATTCAACGCTTCTTGAATTCGCTTCATTAACGTGTCTCTGCTCATTTAAATATTATAATATTTCACATTCTGCTCGCACTTTATCAATTATAATGATGATGATATTAATCGTAATGATTCCAATAATA
>JABMBR010005893.1:0-12613 GCA_018881525.1 Meteorus sp. PSUC_FEM 10030008
TATCATATATATAAATATATATTTTCTTGGGAAAGGCAATAGCAGCGAAATCATTCGCAAGAGCTGAAATATTTTTTTTCCGGGAATTGTGCAAAGCTTTGGAACCAATTTAATGCCCAAAATCGCGACAGGAGTCCTGGATACGATATATATTGCACATACTCTACTACTAATTAAGACATGAATCAGGGAGTGTATAAGAATGTGTAACAACTACATCAGAATATGAAACCAAGTTGTTGATTTTTGAAAGTATAGTGGCATAAACGTATAATTTATTAGAATATTTCTTCTCTTCATTTTTAAATTGAATTTAATGATGAAGAATATTATTGTGTATTATATCGACACTACCAACAAGTTTCTTGAACAAATTACATTCATATAAACTATTTTTCACGATTGCATTATTAGATTTTATCAATTCCCTTGTTTGGTCATACCGATCACAGGAGCCCCAAATACTTGATCAATTTTACTCCACAATGCCTACGTTATGTGAAGTTGTTTTTCTTCTCGATCACACATATAGCTTTCTATTCAGATTTGGATCTTCATGTCATTATGAATTTGATATATCAATTACGAAAAACAACCTGTTGAGCGCCAATCAGAAGAAGGCTCAATAATATTAATATTATTATTATTTAATTTTCCACTATAGATATACCAGTTATGGCACATTTGTATGAATATACATATTTGTATACACATTTACCACATGTAAATAATACAATGACAGAATTCTAAAAGTGATAATCCTGAAATTACAAGATATATTGATATATCTATATGTGTTTGCTCAAGGCATAAAAAAAGTGAAACAACAGGGCTTTATTATCAAGAAGACAGTTCCAAGATTCTATTTACACCACAATCATGTACATCTATATATGTATATGCATTCATATAGATTCGGGTCATATTTTTAATAATACTTACCTATTTACGAAAGAATTCTTAAAAACAACAAATGAAAATCAAAAACTGTAACAAACTGTCGAATGAAAAATGATATTGTGCTGAGCAGATCGAAAAATATGGGGAAATGCGACTTTATCTATCATAACTGTTATCACTATATTGTTATTATTTTTTATTTTTTTGGAAGGTAATGGATTCGACAATATGAAAGAACAAAAGTCATTTAAATCAATTTTCAGTACAATTATTTTGAATCATAAGAAACTATTATTACCAAATTTATCGACTGTTGATGAGAATATGTGAATTAATTTATTAGTCTGACTCACTGTACTTCATGTCTCTTCGATGTGTTATTATCACTTAGTATTGTAACATTGATCAATGTGAAAGAATCTGATGGTAGATTTTGGAATTGATCTACCAATATGACTCTGACTATCAGTGATCGACATTGAATGAATATTGTATCGATGTAGGGCAGTTTTCATTATTGTTATGATTCAAATACATATTACTACTGATGTTTATTATATGGAAATTAGTTTGAAAGAATATTATTTTGTTGTTGCTTCATTCGTTGAAGAATTGACGGAAAGTATGAAGATAAATAACAAAAAAATGAAACATATATAAACGAATGAATATATGGAAATGGAGCAAAACTGCATTCGAAATAATTATTTAAAGAGTATCTATGATATTATTAATACTTTGATTTAGAGAAAACACAACGTGATCATGAGATTTATGAGTGGGATCACATCTATTACATATTCCTTTGTTGCTTATTAGTTTATTAACACAAACAATCGTATATTCTGTGGTATAGAGAATGACCTCTGCATTTTTCCGATTATATATAAAACTTTTGACACGTTTCGTGATCAAGTTTAGATAACAGTATACTTTTTCTCCATTGCGTTGATATCATCGATAATCTGACAGTGATCCAATAACTGTTTAAATACTATTGGATTTTATTCGTTGAATCTGACAAGCTAGTGAAAAAATTATTCTGACGTATGGTAATGTTACGATAGCTTCAAATTCTAGTGACGAATGAGTTATTTCACTTCCTGGATTTAGTCAGTACAGGAAGACATTGCCAATATAGATCGTTCATGAGTTACAATGGAAACTATTATATATGAAGATATTTGGTTCACTGTCGGTATTCATATTAAAGTGTTGTATTATATTTGGTAATCAGATATTATGTTTTTAATCGTATTTTTTATCGATACAATAAATGGGACACATCCGCGCTATCACAGTGATGCAGAGGATGTTATCGACGTTATTACAGTGGAGGATGCTATGATTTTATTACTTATAGAAACATCGAGAACAAAGAATCGCGTATTTCAAAATTTTATTTACGAAACTAACAAAAATACCAACATAGAAGGAGCAATGAAATGTGTAATTCACTTGTAATACCATTAATTTTCTATATTGCTGCAATATATTGCGTGTTTGCATTATTGTACACATTAATAATTATGTTCGAATATTATATTGATAATTTCAATCGAAGTAACAACGACGAAAAGATCTTTAAATTTCAAGTTTCAGTTCTTCAATGAGTTTTGATAATTAGCAATAATTTGATAATGACACTATCACAAAATATACTGAATTACTTATTTTTTTCTTGCGAATATATGTTAAACATTGTGGCAATGAGTTTAGTTAACAATAACCATCACTGAGGCAAAATATATGGTTGAAATATTGAATAAATAGTTTTGCAAATTGAAGTGAACACATTTTTCCTTTTTTTCTCCCGTGCTGCCGTTCAAGTTTCTATTGTAAAATTCGAGTGATTAACAGTTTCACCGCGTCATCAGAAGACAATCAAAAACAGACAAGACAGATAATTTCTTCAATTCTATATCAAATGTTTGAATAGAAGCGCGAAATTCTGTGATTCAGAAATTTTCAACAGCGCCAAATTTCGATGAAAGAGTTCCAATAACCTCAAATTCATGTGTTGAATTAGTGTACTCGAGAATAACAAGTCCATATTGATTATAAATTCAATAAATTATCAACTCTAGTTGATTACGATTGAATATATTTCGAGCACTCATACAATTCTCTCTAAGCACAAGATTCTTCTCAATCTAACACTACATAACAATTGGCAAATTTGAATATGGTGGTCAATCGCGCAATTTATCGATATGTGAGAAGACAGTAACAGTGACAATCGATTGTTCATACGTGGAAATATGAAAGAATTGATCGATCAGAGATAGACATGACGTTCGATTGATTACCGAATAATCGATGTGCATATACAAATTACAAAATTATTTTCAAGAAGCGCAATTGTGTGCCTCCGACATCTCCTCGTGGCCATATCAAATAGTGAAGACACGTGTTTCAACAAGTTTCATGCCTCGAATTTCATAAACATAATATCTGAAGAAAATTAGGGATATCTATCTACGAAAACTGGATAAATTGCTTGTAAACATGGAAAAAGAACTCAAAGAATTAGCTGTATCGCTTTTTGAAATTGATGCAATAAAGTTTGGTGACTTCGTAACGAAAGTTGGACTAAAAACTCCAGTTTACATCGACCTGAGGACTATCATTTCGCATCCAAAAATTTTTGTATGTACATTAAATCTATGAATGTGAAGAGTGTCCATAAATTTATATCATTCACTGCATCCAATAAATGAATGAATTGTAACAACAACCAAAATTTATTTTCAGAGTCGATTGTCTTCTACTTTATGGTCATTACACAATGATTCTGAGAAAGTGACTCAAATTTGCGGTGTTCCATATACTGCACTTCCGATTGCCAGTCTTATTTCAGTGGAATCAAATATTCCAATGTTGATAAGAAGGAAAGAAGCGAAATCGTATGGTACGAAAAAATTGATCGAGGGTCAATTTAAAGCTGGTGATAAATGTACCATTGTCGAAGACGTTATTACAAGTGGCAGTAGCATATTGGAAGTAGTCAAGGATTTGAAGGCAGAAGGATTAGAAATTGTTGAAGCCCTTGTAATCATGGATAGAGAACAGGGTGGCAAGGAAAATATTGAAGGCAGTGGAATTAAAATCCGAAGTCTGTATACCCTCACCCAATTGATGGAATATTTATTGGCAGCTGGAAAAATTGATGCAAACACTGTCAAAAGTGTTGCAGATTATCTAGCAACTTGTGCAGCGCCTGTTAAGATTTTGGAATCTGGTGAGTATAAAAAACTGTTAGAGTTGCGTTGATGCTTCGTCGGAAGCATCTATTGATTAGTTAGAAGAATAACGAGACAACAATTTTTTTACTGTTGCAGAACCGATAAATGAAAGATTGAGGATGGATTTTGCTTCGCGATCGAAATTAGCTAAAACACCACTCGCTGCCAAACTTTTCCTGATCATGGACAGTAAAGAGACAATGCTCTGTTTAGCTGCTGATCTAACACAATCTGATTCCATCTTGGAACTGGCGAATATTGCGGGACCGGATATAGCTGTTTTGAAAATACATGTCGACATTATCGAAGATTTCAGTCAAGATTTCATCTCACAATTGAAGCAGTTATCGCTTAAACACGGATTTTTGATAATGGAGGACAGAAAATTTGCAGATATTGGAAACACCGTGTCCAATCAATACTCGAAAGGAATGTACAAAATCGCCGAATGGGCTGACTTAATCACGGTTCATTCAGTCGCAGGTCCTGGAATTTTCAATGGAATCAAAAGTGCACTTAAAATCATTCCTGAAGAACGTGGGATCTTCGTGATCACTGAAATGTCTACGGAAGGATCATTGACAACTGGGAATTATGTCAACGATTCACTAAAAATCGCAAACACTTCAGATTTAATAGTTGGTCATGTATGCCAATCGGATCTATTTTCAGATCCAGGACTTATTCAACTGACACCGGGAGTTAAACTAGCAAAAGCTTCAGATGACCTTGGCCAACAGTATAATACACCAGAATCAGTTGTCAAGGCCGGAGCTGATTTAGCTGTCGTTGGCCGTGGTATAATAGAAGCTACAAATAAATCCGCAACCATATTACAATATAAAAAACAGTTGTGGGCAGCGTACAAGAAGAGAATATGCCAATAAATATTTTATTAAATATGGGTAGAACAATAGGAAAAATTGTCATGAAGTTCTTCGGTGTGTATTGGTATCACATGAGTTGGAGGAATAATTCGTGATATCTACCCGCAATATTTTGACTCTCCGTTCATACCAGGATGGAGAATTTTGCGTGCGGTTACCGGAAGACAGGTGGAAATTTTAATTCATCGGTGTCATGATATCGAAACAATCCCACACGGTGCTAATTCGTTATGATCTATCACCATTTCTGAAGTCGAAATATGTAAATATAGAAGTATTTCAATGTTATCTGTATTATTTCCTTACAGAATCAAATACGGGTATCGACTAAGGGACACTCTTGTAATCAATTACACTTCTTCGAATGCTCGATAGCACTTGTTGAAGAGTATCATGTTTCTGTGATGCCTTCGTTTTCTACATTCATTCCAATAGGTATCATTCCTCTGCAATGAATTTGGGATTCAACCCGTCATGCTGACAATGATTGACTACATTCCGGATTGGAAAAAATAAATTTTGTTGTGCTGTTCATATGATCAACAAATTAATGGAATATCTTGAAAGCATGTTTACTTATTTTCATCCTCATGTCAATAGAGACGACATGGGCGACTTCGAAACCGTTTCACGAAATCAATTCAAAAAAAGCGCCGTTTGAAATGCGTGTAGGCCCACGATCGATGTTCCCATTGCAACCAATCAGGTGTTCGTTTCGATTGGGAAATCTCGCTCTTCTGGTGTACATCCACCAATCCACATTGACCTGACAATGCTGTCAGGACAAAACATTGATACATATTAACGGTTACATGTGATATTCTGAATTACGCTCACTTAGTGAATGGAATTCATTTGTACGTGATGAAGGACATGCTCTCGGTTGTCAAAGTATTCTGTGAACAAATAAAATTGCTGAGCATACTATATCCATTTTGGTAAATTGTGTCCGATGACCAATTCCTTATAATTACCAGCATAACCTCTATTCGGTAGCTATTACTTATTAAATAATTATTAACTCTACAAAAAAATTGTTTACGATGATCAGTCGATATGCAATCGATAAAGCTGGGTCAATGAGATTCATACTGAAATTTATCGAGAGTGATGATGTGATCTGATAGGGTTCATAATTCATGAATTTATCATCTGTTTTCCTTCGATCTTGGAAATATTTCTATAAAATAGGAGTTTAACATTAACCCAACTATGTACGATACCTATCATCATATCCCAATGATTTCTGAATTGAATCAAATATTACGTATCATCACAAACTTTCCGTGATTAGTGTTACAGTTCAGATAGAAAGTTTTGTACATTTCATCTCATTCAGTTATATAATCAATCATTCTTCCTTATGTAAATTACATGGATTTTGGCGGCGGTTATGAAAAATATGAATCAAATAAAGAAGCGACTACATGGGTCTATATCTTATGATTCGCGGAGCCCTGACTGCAATTCCCATTGCAATAACATTTCTTGACAGAGTAGGATATCCCGCATTTGTGGATGGTGTATCTATGCAACCGACATTAAATCCAGATCCAACACAAACTGATGTTGTTTTTTTGAATCGTTGGTCAGTACGTGGTTATAACCTAAATCGTGGTGATATCGTGTCATTCGTATCGCCGAAAAACCCAAACGACAGGTTAATCAAACGCATCATAGCATTGGAAGGTGATGAATTGGATACTATTGGATACAAATCATCATTTTTGAGAGTAAGAAATTAGAGGCAATATTTCATAATTCGAATCTCTCGCGTGATCTTTTTCATATGCCTTCTTTTCTGTTCATCAAGATCCCAGAGGGCCACTGTTGGGTTGAGGGCGATAATACAGGACGTTCAAGTGATTCCAATTTATTTGGTCCTGTATCTGTTGGTTTGATAACTGCGCGAGCAACATGCATCTTATGGCCGCCTAGCAGATGGCAATTTCTCGATCCTTTCCTACCAGCTGATCGAGTGCCTTACAGAATATCACGGAGGAAGAGGCACTCGATGGATGCTTAGAAGAAAATATTGTAGCAATAATGAGAGCAGTGAACTTTGTCAAGAGAGTGCAGTGGGACGTGCCTGGAAATATTTTTAGACACGGTATAGCTATAGGTGATGTTGATAACGACGGTGACAATGAATTAGTCGTTGGTACTTCCGATGGAGTATTGTACATTTTTAAAGTAAATATGCTGATCTTATCTGAAATAGAATATGAAATATATTGAACAAACAAGTTCACGTTCTATGATATCTTTACTTCATCCAGGGTACGGAAGTATGGCATATGACGACTGGGTTAGGTTTTATTACATGCGTGACAATCGGCGATATTTTCAATTATGGTCGTAACGCACTTGTTGTTATCTGTGGTGATGGTTGGGTACATATTTTTTATAGCCCACGTCCTGTCAATCCTGGCATAAATACCACAGCAACAAACTTGTCGACTACTGCTCGTGATATTTCAGGAAATCAAAAGTTAGGTAAGTAACATGTCGATTGTAAAGCAATTTTCAAGAGATCATCGTGGTTACCCCACAATATGGTCATTTATGATTCTAATTCTCGTGACGATAGAATAATTATGAATGTCATTGAATTCAATCTTTAATTTCAGGGGCAAATGATTTCGATCAATTTATCCGATTAAATGAATCTGCAGATCACTTGTCATGTAAAATGGAGTGTGTACATCTGCAGAGGATACCACCAAACACCAAAGTTATTCTTATTGCTGATGTTGATTGCGATGGTGCAAATGAAATGATTATTGGATTAACAGATCGCGTCGTGAGATCGTATAGGTGGTCGAGTAATGCGGATCTTGGAACTGGTAAACTCGTCGGTTTGAATAAATGGGAATGTGCGAACCAAATTGGAACTGTGACATTACAGGTGAGTGCTTAGATAACTAATTCATCGCAAAGTTCGATCTACATAATTGTAACGGGGTTCATGTTCCATTCGGATCATCACTATTGTGTTGAAGATTGTAAATAGCCTGTAAGGCACATATTGATCTGAATTTCACTTTCTTCTATCAAGCATTCGAGCGATGGAACTGCAACTCTGCTTGTAGCACAACCGGGAGGAACATTTATGCGAATCAAATGCAATGCAGATGATTGTGGTTCTGATGATGACTCTGATACAAAAAGTGAAGCAGCAGCCAGTTGTGTTGATTATCAAACACTCGGCATATCACGAATGCGTAATCCGAATATTTCAACTGAAATAATTGGAAATTTGGAACCTGGCATGGCCACAGAATTTGTGTTTCCCGTAGATACCCCACGAAAATGGAATTCGAAAAAAAATACCATGAGATTGAATTTCCACGACGACAGTCGAATTGATCCAAAAAATTTCAAATCAAGTTCATTAGAATTTCATCGTAATCGCTCCCAACCGGATATGCGGAAGCGTAGCTTGGATGGAAGTGTTGATATGGGAAGGCATGATTCAGAGTCAGTAGATAGAGGATGTGGATCATCGGAGACATTTGCTCAACCGAATTCGGAGGAAGTAGATCAAGTAGATGGAAATTTCATTGGTGGTAACGTAATATTGGGTGACTTGGCGAGTCAAAGTAGCAGAAAAAAACCTATTTTACCAACGTATGGTGACTTCTTAAGTAAACAGCGAACCGACTTGGGCGACAGCAAAGTAGTTCCGAAAACCGAAGTTGAATCAGATGAATCAGAAGTAACATCAAAAAGTTCACTGCTGAGTAAACCTTATGCTCTTGCTACTCTGGATGGAACAATAATGTTGGTCAAAGATGAGATAATTTTATGGTAGGTAAAATATAAAAATAAAAAAAATTATGTATTCACGACAAATACAAACTTTAGGGCTATGCAAGTGGATCATCAGATTTTTGCGTTGTCACGTTTGGATGTGACTGGTGATGGCTCTGATGAAATTGTCGTGTGCGCATGGGATGGACAAACGTATATCCTTGATCAACAACGACGTAGTGTACGATTTCAATTTGAGGAGCCAGTTCGATCATTTTGTACCGGATATTATAGTTTAACACCCGGGATATCAACACCCAGTCTTGTTTATGCAACATTCACTAATAAGGTAAATCATTCACTTGATAGAGACAATCGCGACATCCGAATTGTGTTCATCGTTCTTTCGTTCGCAGATTTTCCTATATCATGACGTGAGATTACCAAGTTTGTTGATAAATGTCCTTGAACCAAATGAGTTCATGACCGCAGAGCAGAAGAGTTTCATCGATAAATTAATGGGCGATTGCACTGGTGCCGAAAAGAACCGAAAAATGCAGCAGCTCACAGAATATTTGTTGTATAAAATGAATTTGAATGGAGATGATGATAGTGAGGGTGAAAAATAAAACTAGTTATGATTCATAGAGTATTGCAAATTCATGTGCCCCTACTGACTTTTCCTCAGTGTGCCATCGCTGAATTGAAGTGTGTTGGCGTCAGGCTAACAGAGGTAATAAAATCTTCCATGTCCATGAGCTTTATAAATAAATGTGGTAATCTTCCGTCGCACTTTCTTCATTTCATATATTGTTCATCATTATTCCTACTGTCGATGACGTTTGGGGAATCACATGGCGGAGACGGAAGTGAACTAACGAATTATGTATGGCTTGACACGTTGATATTTTCTATTCTCTGAGACAAAAGAAAATACAGCAGAATAAAAAATAATGGGCAGATGTGAAATGACTATCAAACACGAAACACCAGAGATCCATTAGAATCGAGTGAAGGTGTCATGTTGAGTAGATTAACTCGAATACATTTCATAGTATCTCGGTGCCATTTTAAAGAATCGACACAGTTCGTATCAATTGAAACTCATATTTATCAACTTTCCCGCATTTTTCTATTATAATACGAAAATTACATTTTTCACAAAAAAATTATCATTCTGTTCCATTACCTCACTATTTCTAATCACTTGTTAGAATATACATCCATGTATAATATTTTTTCCACCTTCCATTAGATATACTAGTCGAGTGACAGGATCATCGCAAGTGTCCAATCGCGAGAAGGCGTGAAAGAGTCGGGTGAGGATATGCCACTCAGAAAAACACGAATACATACAAACAAATTCCCCTTGTCGACCACATTCCATACGAGCTATTTTATTTTATTGGGCCGAAGGGTGTCAAATGTAACATAGCAACAGGCCCTCACATTTATACATATACATATATTACTCATAGTGGGTTACGGGGAACTCTACTTTGTATACATGTCCTATCTTCACGAGCTGTGAAGAAGACTGACAGAGAGGAAAAATAGGAACTTGGGTCAGTGGCTCTTTCTCCCCAAACGTCCATATACATTCATACAAATTGTATTGTAGATGTGTGACAGATTTTTGACAGATTCTGTCTGATTTGGTGTCGAGTGACGGACTGAAGGGTCTTGCTTCCTCTCTCGCTTATTTCAGTCTATCATCTTCACGTAAGTATGACCAGGTTGTCACGCGGTTGACGCCATGCGATACCAATCACCGGGTGTACAAAAAAAATTTCGAGAAGGAGAAAATAAAAATAAAACATAATAAAAAAATGAGGGGACTGAAGATAAGAGCCGAGGCACACTTTAGTTGGTATTTTTGTGCAACGATGATTATGTTGATCTTGGATAGAGAAAAAAAATGGAAAGAATGTAGACAGAACGGTCAATGGAAAATACTTTGGAGGGTCATTGAGAATGGCATTTTCTCAGCTTCGTTTCTTCCTTTCCTCTCTGGAATTATGTAATACCCTCTAGTACTCCAGTTTACGAATTGTGGAATACTGAGTCATATATATAATAAATGGACACGAATCATGGGCCATCCCTTCATAATGATTCTACTGAACTCCTATCATATACCATAACTGCTGGAAATTTTATTAGTATTCTTGCATCACAAAATTAGTTTTTGGAATCAGTTTTACTACTTCCCTCTCATGTAGAATATTTTCATTCAATTCACAAATGTTTCTCCATTCAATTCACCACCACGAAATTTTGAATGACACGTGACAATTGAAGAAAGAAAAGCTGTCAATCTATGACGAGACAAAATGATCTCCATTGTAGACATCTCATGTATCTTGCAATTTCTCCATGTTTGGAAACGTGTCTATTATATTATACGATATATATCCGAACACCACTAGGCCCTCCCCTATAACCAGGGGCGTTTCATTCATTCCTGTACATATTATATAGCGTTCAAGAGAAGAAGAATCCTTATACAGTTCTAGGTTTTTTTCTCGCCCATATCCAGGACATCCAATACAGTACAATAGCTGTCGCTGGAGGCAAGTCAGTGTGTCGACAACTGAAATGTATATCCCTCCATATAAATATCAATAGAAAAATATATATCTATATGAAGATGATATAGATACTCTACGAATCCAACTCACCTTCATATAAAGTTTTAATTTCATGATAGTTCCATCCTGCGATTGATTGATGAGACATTGCAAGTCAAACTTTGCCGTATAGAATAAATTCGCTACTCAGTTTTGCATGGTAATTCAAATGATTTTCCGGAAATGAAAAATTTTCGATTCACGATTGCAGAAAGATGAAAATCAAAGTTCCCCAACGACAATAAACTAGCAACAACAATTGATACTGACAACTTCCGGAAGAGTTCGAAAGAAATGTCGAAGAAAAAAGAAAGAAAATGCAGTTTGATGTCTGCTCGGGACCCTGTAACTATCCCCAGTTCTTTTTTCTCTTCAACTTGTTCTCCGTAGCTGGAGTTTCAAGCTTCATCATGGGTTTGGGTTGTGCCTACAACTTCACAATAGCCACGGTGTGGGATACGGCTTATTGGCGACAATGCCGGCAAGCCCCATGGGCGCATAAGAGCGTATAATGCACCCCGCTAACGTGAAAATTATTCTGTCAAACATTCTACCGTCGGATTATAGCTGCTAACGCTCTATGTCTTGTATAGAACGATGAGGGTAAAAGGCACCCACGATTCGGACGACAAACGGCGACTCGGCGCACGACGATAATTTTTCGTCCTCTGTCGCTCCGTTACATCTCTAAGTATAGAGTGTTGATGATGATGGACATGCAAACAAATTTTTCGCCAGATGTTCCATTTTCATAAACGCAAGCACTGTGTTCTTACAATAATAACAACAATCATGTCCAGCCAGGAATGAAGTTATCAAGTCATAACATAACATTTGCCAACTGCAAAATATCAAATACAAAAAATTCATAATTAATTGCTTCCATAACTCCCATCCGTATTTTTGATTAATCATGACAATTATCATACATGGTGACAAGTTTTCCGTAGCTAGGTGAGCTCAGTATAGAATTCTACAATATTGACACCGAGAGTAGGAAAGAGAAATTGCAAATTCCTGCGATTACCCAACCGTAGTCATATGTATAGCAAATACAAACAAGAGATCAACACTGTTCTTCTCGTCACTATGTTTATATTCTTATGTGTACAGTTGTTTCAACTACAATAGAGTGAAATTGAACTATACCATCTAGTAAATACATATTTCGTATTTATATAAAAATTATATATATATA
>JABMBR010005894.1:0-63906 GCA_018881525.1 Meteorus sp. PSUC_FEM 10030008
TAATAATAATAAATAAATAACAAACAACACACTATGCCAACGTCATGAGTGTCACAGTTTATATGCTCGCATTGTATTTATTTAACTGTTGCATACTTGAAAAATTCACAATGTTTGTTATTTTATGTCGAATAATTTTTTTGTATGGATAATTGTTTCTGTTTTGTGAATGGTGAAATTGGAAATGAATAAATGTATTGAGATAAAAGAGAAATGCTGATGATTGGTAATTGATTGGTGGATGTATGCAATGGACAGTTTATTCGAAATTTATTTCTCTGGTGGTTTTATGGTCATGTGTATAGGGTGGATGATTATTTTAGTTTGACTGTGATGGGTTTGTCGTTTGTGGATTCGAATTGTTTTGTTTGGTACAGTTGGCTGATTTTTTTTCCCTTCACGTTCTTGAATTCCTGAATTATTCAGATTTTATGCCAATTTTTAGTCTCGATGTTTATCTTTAACAACAGAGTATTTGATATTTGTGTGTTAAACGTGTCGGTTTAGAAAATTTGCAGCACAATATATTATGAATATTCAAATGTAAATGTAACAATGAGTGTACTCATTGAACATTCGATTAGTCTACTTTGGTATTTATTATAAGAGGAAAAAAAAAAGAAATCAGTGATGAGATTAAAATCGGTTGAGACATCTTTGAAATTGATTGATTGAATTATTTGATTGGGCATGTTCATATTTTTCACCGGGGAAAATTATTTATTTAATAATGAAGAGGAAGGGTGAGATGGGTGGTGGACAGGTGGTGGCGATCTTGTGATTTATGAGCCGGCTCATTAAAAGATCGTCCGGGTTTCGTTGGAATCGACTTGGTCTTTTCAATGTGTATTACCGTTTTTCCTTCTCTTTCACTTACTCTCTTACGTTACTATCCCTGTCTTTGTGTATATCCACACACTTTAAGATCCTAATCCGATATAGCTAACCGCCATTACTAATGGTGGTGAATCCGAGGCCGTGCCATTCTCCTCATTTCCGCGTTCGTAACTGTTTACTTATTTCTCTTTTTTTTTTTTTTCGCACACTGTTTGATTTTTTTTTGTTTTCATTACATTTATAATTCTACAAATGCTCATCTATTTTTGTATTGTGTTTGCTCACACTATTTCTAATATTAAACTTTATTTTTATTCATAATGTGAGTGGATTTGATAAATTGGTCAACTGGTATTTTGTGAGGGGGTGGCTAGGAACAAAAAATTGGTTGACATGGAAAATATTGTCCTGAAAAAACAGATGTTTCATATTCTTTCGATTATTATCAAAATATTTCACATATCTTCAACATTGATTATGATTTTATTACAATAAAATGAATTGACAGTATATCTAGATTGAGAACTCTCATTTTCTTGTATATTCCATTTTACAAATCGTTTCTGAAATAGACATGACAACTGTGCTGTGTCTTTATTGATTGGGTTTGTTGATAATCATATCAATAATCAGTAGAAAAATATGGATTACTCGGGAGCTTTTTCATAGATAACATCAATGTACATAGAAGATAAAATGTTTCATTCATTCATTTAACGTTATAATAAAGGGGAAAAAATACTAATTGTCATAAATTTTTTTATGAATCAATTAACAACAATAAAACTACGTATGGATATGATGTAATTTTTTGTTATAAATGCTAGATGATGTTCTGTCATCTACAACGAATAAATAATATCAAAATATCTCATGATAAATATTCATTTTTATATCTATTCAAATTCACTTGAAAATTGTGTGAAAAAAAAAAATCTCATTCTCACTGTTTGTTCTTCAGGGCTGTCATCAATGCGCCATAAAATATTACTGCATGAATATGAAATTGAGTTTGTTATTTGAGAATTTAGTTTACATGTAAAACGTGGATCAAGTTACATTTTTGTGTTTATACTTTACTGTATTCAACAAACCACATTAGATGTCATTAATGACTTTGAATTTTGTTGTATTACACACAAACATGCGTTTCAGTTACCGTTGCGACACAAGGGACAAATATTAATGTGTATTCACAGATAATTTACACACGTTGTATTAAGCTCTAGTGGAATAAATTTCGCTTAAGAGTCTTAAATGAAAGACAAGAAGCGTAACAAGAAAAAAAAAACGGCTGAGCCGAACGTAAAGTGTTAATGTTATATGTACAACAAAAGATTATGAATATGCGTTTTATGAAAATTATTGTTTTTATTATAAATATACAATGAATGTGTGCATTATCGTTATGCTTGTCCGAGGAATTTCTAAATTGTATATACGGACTGCTGATTTAATATTACTGCGGTTTTTAATCACGTACATTTTATATCAAAGTTTTTCTTTAATTTATCAGAGAAAGCGTTTGAAATTTTACGCGCAACAAGGAAAGTACGTGTTGGTTTATTTTTCTCATGATAAATTTTTTTATAATTACTATACGTAAGGAAAGCGAATGAAATAATGTCGTCAATTAAATGTACGAATTCATGTAGTGCTCGGAATTTTCGTTGATTTTTTGATTTTCAGTTTTCATAATTGTTGAAAAAAAATTCTGTTGATTAATATTGCGAATTGTTTCTGTGTCAGCCATTTTGATGTTGCATTTCTCAAGTCAAAATGGAGAAATTAGATAATCCGAGTGGATTATACTGTAAAATAATTTACTTTATGCTGTATTTACAACCATTTACACAGATTCCAATTAATGAACATCTTAACGTCAATTTCTAGAGAAGACATACAAACACTCACATATGTTCATATAATTTAGTCTCTTAGGTGTATAAACATGTGTGTGATATCGAACGTGTAACCATACACACGGTGATTCCCACGCTTCTGCAATAAACTCTCAAATCCCCAACTTCAATTTCCATTTTATAATTGACTCAATTATTCATCATAGATTATGTTTATAAAAGTTCATTGTTTTTCAATGTACGTTGAATTTTATATATGTGCCAGTTTTGTATTTTTATTTTATTTTTATTTCTCTATATCTTTCAATTTATTATTCAGAAACTTTGCGACGTATATTTTTGTGTGTGTGTGTGTGTGTGTGTGTGTGTGTGTGTGTGTGTGGATAAGAATATTTGCCCGGAAGTTTGCGTGATCAAATGAACGACAAGAAATCATGAGTTGGGTGACGTCGCTCGCATTTCACTGGCAACTCTATTTCTTCCGCCATTTTAACATTGCCTGATGCTTTCTCGCTTTTTATTTATTTTTATTATTTTTTATTTCAAGTTGATTTGTTCATTGTTTGTCTGGGGGAATAATGAAGACACACGAAATGCAATTTTACATTTAACTAATTTTTCGTGTTTTCAGTTAGTTGGAATTAAATTTGTTGCGAATGGAGGTAAAAAAATAAAACA
The DNA here is from genome assembly GCA_018881525.1 of Meteorus sp. PSUC_FEM 10030008. NCBI lineage: Eukaryota > Metazoa > Arthropoda > Insecta > Hymenoptera > Braconidae > Meteorus > Meteorus sp. PSUC_FEM 10030008. Next base: position 3,378 of record JABMBR010005894.1, read on the forward strand.
TTTTTTAGAATTAATTGTGACATTGTGATGGAGTTCATAACAGGATATTTTGAATAGAGGGAAGAATTCATTGATGAATTAATCTCAACGGATTTTATTATTTGTCATTTAATTATCTGTTTATTTATCGTTTTTCTTCTTTTTTTTAGCGCGGAGATGAATAGATAAAAATTTCTTTCATCATTGAAATGTAAATTTTTATTACTCTTATATTAGCATATTTGATCTTTATTAATTCATGCATTTTTATAACACTACTACCACAGATTCAGAATATAGTACGTGAAAAAAAAAAAATTAACATCCGAAAATACAGACGGAAGTGAGCACTCTTTCAAATTACCAAGACGTCTGGCAAATATATTTCTTTTTTTCTTTCATTTCTTTCTGAAGCTCGGGCTCCTGCAAATAAAATGAGGAGAGAAAATATTAGCCATTAGGATGAGGAAAAAAGAATTAATCTCTCTACAGAAAATTTTCCTCCTGGATATTTTTTTCGTCTTCTCTCGGTTACTTTTTTTTTGCATTTGATTCTCGTCTGCTCTAACAGTGGGGAGAGAGAAAGAGAGAGAGAGAGAGAGAGAGAGAGAGAGAGAGAGAGAGAGAGAGAGAGAGAGAGAGAGAGAGAAAGTGGATCTGACTCTATGCCCACACTCCTTATTCTCATTGTTTTCTTTCCCTTCACGAGAAAGATTGGAGTATTCTATTCGGAATGTATAGTCGATCCCCCATGAATATGCTTTATGTGCACGCGACGTGCTCATAAAAATGTCAGTAGACGTTTTCTATAAAAATTGTAGACGGAAAATTTGAAAGAGTATCCGTTTGAAATTGTATGCTGTTTCCATTTTAGTAAAACCAGTGACAATTTTTTCAATTTTTAATTTTGGAAATTGTATCAAATTTTATTGTCAATTAAATTTTTTTTTCTATTTGTGAGAGCTCAGAAATTAAAAATTCAATTTGTTCATCTGAATATTTTCAAATGTCCGGTTTACAAATCTTGACCTCCATATTTATCGTTTAAAATGATCACAAATGTGAATATCTGTAATTAGATGTTGAAATTTAGAAAATATTGTACAGATTTAATGTTTGAAATGCAGACAAGTAAATGAATAAAAGAAAATAAGAAAATATTTTAGTGAACAAAATTTTGAAATGCAATTTCATTCTTTCTTCTTCAGCGCATAAGAACGGGAGCATGAAATATATGCTCATCAATAAATAGTTGAACAATTAGTCACGGTGTTGAGGATTCATGTCAATTAAACAAAATGAGGTATCTCGTGATAATTAGACCGCAAATTCACAAAAGATTACGTCTTGTGTACACATATATGGAAGAATTCCTCGTTAGATGTTTCAAACCAACTCACACCCTCGTACAGAATATCTACACGCAGAAATAACATACAACGTATACATATTCATCAAGTCCAATTAATTCGCCATTATTGTTTTTATTATCATTGAAATAACTGTTTTTCATTCCTACTAATTTCCAGTAAAGATCAGCTTGGTATTTTCATTCCAGAATCAGCTCTATACGCGACTAAATTTTTTTATGGTTTTCTAAATAAAAATCGTTCAATTTCAGTAATTTCTCACTTTTTTTCTGCAGTTTATCTGAGTGAAGACTTCCAATTGGTTTATTTTTCAGTAAAAAAAATTTTCTGTGTACATTTTACCTTCTAACTCCAACCCTAAACAATTCCTCGACACAATTGTAAATCAAACAGAATTCCATGAAATTTACTGAACAATATCATAACCTTAAAAAATTTTTATTCGACTCACCAACAATTGAATAAAAATAGAAAAAATTCAATTGATCTGTGAATAAAACAGTTATCAATCCCACTCGACAATAATGATAATAATAATTATTATTGTTACACGTCATTGTTGGTTATTGCGACAGTGCGATTGTATATGTCGTAATAAATGCAGTGAACTTTTCTTCACTCAACAAAATAAGTAACCGTAGGTATAATATCAGCATCCTCTACCACCACGAGGCGAATCAACAGGCAAGGACCACAGTTGTGAGAGTGCGACAGATATACAATATAAAAGCAAGACCACGAACGGCCTTGTCTTTTGCATTCGCTGTAATGGAGAACTGTATATTGTGGGTGTTACTTTCCTGCATCAGGTATACCTTTCACCAATACACTGTGTGCTCTGTCAAACAATCCATGGACGCGCCTCTGTCCATAAAATTCGCTCATATAATTACAAATTACAATTTATTTACACAAACATATTAAACATGTTGAATTTTGTTTTATATGACACACAAGATGGAAAAATTAGGGGGGGGGCGACCACCCGCCACGATAATTGCACGTTAATTACGGTCTAGACTGCTAATTGCACGGAATAAATTAAATGGAAACCTACACAAAGATTTTAGTACGACTGCCAGAGAAGGGGAGAGATTCAAACAAAGAGAGAGATTGATTCGAGGATTATTCACGCTGGACAAGCGACTTCCGATTCAACCTTTTTAAACCTCATCTACTTTATACAAATTTTATCAACGTTTTAATTTCTATTTTTTCAATTTGTTTTTTGTCGTTTAATTCTGTCTGGATTTTATTCCCCGGAGCTTGTTCTTTTTTAAGTGATTAGTCCTTTTATTTAATTCAATCACTGAAGTTCAACGTTGATTACATTCATTGTCATGAATTTATTTGAGAAAAAAAAATTAGGCAAGATAATTTTTATTATTCATTTAGTTATTATTTCATTTTCATGGTGGATTATGCTTTAATTTATTGCTACGGATTAATTTCATAGGAATTTATTAACCCACACATTTAATGCATCGAGATGATGATGGTAGCGATTGAAAAAAAAGGGGATAGAAATTTTTTTTTCCTTCCTCTTAATGCTATTTAAATTGAATGTGAAGAGACAGTGATTGGGTTAATGAATTAATTCATTACATATACACATCATCGTAGATGTCACTGTCATTGATAAAATTATGCAGCAGTGTTTCGCTACCAGTTATTATCTGTTTATTATATTCATCGTTATTTTCATAATTTAGTCATCGTTGATTCATGTACATATAGTGTTTTGTTTTTGAGTTGCAAAATCCCACCAAATGGCCCATTCCTAATTTTGTGTTTCAGATTATCCTCTAAATCTCATGGCGTACGTGTGTTCATAGCAGTCGTTGTCCATATCATCATTGACAATATCAGAAGAAACAAACGAAAGATGAGAAGTTTGTGTGTACTTGTGTGTATGTGAACACGTCCAGTCAATCAATCAACAAACGGACATACAAATAGTTACATAGATAAACGAAGGGAAAAAGAAAGTCGTACCAAAAGTCCTATGCATCCATTTTCCACGAAATAACAATGAACATGTCGTTAGATAACACGAAAACCATGATGTCATCAATGATAAACCCAGGGCTATACAAAAGTTTATTTAATCAACGATGAAATAAGCAAATGATCAAAGTCTGAATGGACAAATATCCGTTCCGGAATTATCCATAAGGGATATTTGAGAGTGTTTGACTTGGGCGAAAGCCAGAAGAAAAATCAGTCTGATAAGAAAAAAAAAGGTAAAGATAATTTGGGAAATATGTTGGGCGTGAGTCAACCAAATAATCCACCGTCGAGTTTACGTCACTCAGCAAGTTTTTCATGCTTGCAACGTAGCGCGGGTGATGGTGGTGGTGGCAGCGGTGGTAGTAACAGCGGTGGTGGCAGCAGTGGTCATCGTGCAAGAACATCGACTTTACCGCAACAGCCAAATCTGCAATTAACAACACCTCAACACCATTATATTGGTGGGCCTAGTTCATTACAACCAACAACGACAGTACATTCACGTCGTATGGAAAGTGACTGTGTGTCAAGAGCAATGCCAGACAGTAATGATTACGGATTTGTACGAACTCGGCCGCGTTTACGAAGCACCAATTCAACAGTTTTACGTGAGGAGCAAGAGCGTCATTGTCAACAACAAATGTTTGATCGCGAGTCCGAGTGTGTTTATGCTCAATCATCAAAAATTAAAGATCGTGAGCTTTTAGAGTCATCGAAGAATCGTGAAATTGTTGCTAAAAATCCTTTGCGTGGTGCATTAATTTTATTCACTACTTCAACTTCTTCGTGGTGGAAGACTAAACAACGTGAAGAACAGTTGTTAGCAACGTCTTTGGCACCCACCACTGCATGCCAGTCTGATAGAAAATGGTCTAATGGTAGTTCCATAACAATGACACCACCATCTACAACCTCAGATCGGAAATGGTTGAGCGGCCCTGGTCCGGTCTCAACTAACGAACGTAAATGGTCTTGCAATTCTATTGTTACATCACCTGGTAATGAACGAAAATGGACAAGTGCTTCAGTATCACCAACGTCTAATAGTCAGGATCGTAAGTGGCGATCACTTGGGGCACTTTTGAGAACACCAATTGGAACAACAGTTAACAGTACAACGAATAATACGAACACTGCCAGTTCTCATACGAATCAAAATTTATTTGGACAAAAGATGAGTATGTCGATGATTGAAAATGGTGGCACGGAATTTGGTGAATGCTCAACTGTAGGACCATCAACAAAAGCTGTGCGATATCCACACCAACCTACTTCATACTCTGCACGTGTTTCACGAACCAATAGAGAAACATTCAGAGACAGTGGTGATTTTTCTCAAGCTAAATCAACGAAAGTCAGTCGTAGATTGTTTTATCAAGATGCTGCTGAATCAATTGATAATGTTGTTGATGAACAGAAACGAAAAACACGACAAATTGATGATGACTGTCGTGAAAAAACGCGTTGTGATCGCGTTCAAACAATTGAAGCACGTTCAAATTCAACTCGTTCAGGACGTGCTCAGAGTTTTTATTTACTCGATGATTTTCTCAAACCTCAACCACAATCGTCATCGTCATCGTCATCATCAAAATGCACATTAAATCTCCATTTACCGTCGCATTATTCATCGAGAAATGGCATTTGTGATCGCAATGGACGATGCAATGAAATATCAGCAACCACCACGACAACAACCACAACAGCTACTAATAAACAAAGTCTCATTGGTGGTACAACGAAAAATTTAACTAATATCACACCACCAAGACGACACAATTCGAGTTCAGATAGTCTTGAGGTAGCAACTAGTCCACTACCACCACCAATTCCACCTCCACCACCACCAGAACAAATAAGTAGCAGTAATGTTTTCCGTGATAAGGAACGCTTAGATAACGGTGGAAGAGCAGAACACGAAACGTGTCCGTGTCGAATGTGTTGGGCCAATTTACAGCAGAGATCATTCCGCGATGAGGTAAGTTCATGGAGATAAATTACAATGAAATTGGACAATTGTCTAATGACTATTCCATCAGTGCATGTGATGCTTATGAGACTCATCATCGATATCCACCGTAGATTTTATGTATTTCAATTCAGTAAATCGAAATATAATTCGACCATTATATTGACGAATTCTACTAATTGACAATTAGCAGCCATGTCATATAAAAGCAATTCGTTTCCGAACGTTTTGACAAGTGTGAGAATTATTTGGCAGGAAAGTATTTCGCCATTTGTTTCAATTGAAACAATTTCAATTTCCACCAATATCTCAATCAAATAAATTCCAATGCAGAGATAACAAGGGAGCAATTCATATCGAGAATTTATCTCCTTTTCAATTCGATTTTTTTCTCTCCAATTATAACAAGGGAAAACTCTTTGTAAAAAGAAGATACGATTGGCAGATTTTTCTATCGATTGTGAGTTTTAAGAAATTCACACAATAAAAAATAGGAAAAATGTACACAACTATTACCTGAATTATCGACTTGCACATATATAAATGTCAATGAAGTGTTGTATTGTACTCCCATCATTTCCTGCCGCAATTCTCATTTCATTCCACTGCCATAGGCAATATATGCATATGCATGTGCATACAGACTCGTCTCGGTGCTGATTAATCTCGTGGTTCTTTTTTCACATTCCTTTTTCAACTTACTCGTTGTCGTTACCGCCGGAGACTTTTTTTTTCAATTATTCGCCGGTACATTTTGCCGTAATTTGTACAGCTGGAGCACAGCCTCAGGATAAATGAGTTGGACATATGAATAGAGTTTAATATGTCGTGTATAGGCATTCGGGTTGAGACATTTTTTTTTTTTTTTATTTAACAATCTCCTAATTAAGTGACGAAAAAATGAGCTGCACAAACCTAAAATTTCGTTGGTTTTTTATTCTCATTCATGATCTCAACATTGTGCTGGATTGATTAGACTGGACGAGGAAGTAGTAACAGATGAGACAATCGTTGGATTATTCAGAATTGTTGATTGTAATTGAAACAATTGAAAAATTCGGAAAGTATGAAGAATGAAAAAATGGCCGGAACGAAAAGTATCAGCGTCATTGTCAATGTGAATCGAGATTAAATATTTTTTTTTCGGATGCATACAAACTCATATTTGGAATATGCCACGTGAAGAGATGAGATAGTTCGAATTTATTCATGTCTATGCGTGATAAAAACGCCGCCATTCACTCTGGATATGTTTTTTTTTTTTTTTTCGAAACTTGCTCACTTTATTTCATAAGAGAAAACAAAAGTGAATGAATAGAGACAAAAACTCTGTCGAAAGTAAATGAAAGTGCTTGGAATGATTTTATATTTTGAATAAATAACAATAGGGAGGATGAGAAAAAATTTCAAACAATTTTTGCGGTTGCAGGGAAAGAACAAAAAAGTCTGGAGTATTGTCAAAATTATAATTATTCGAAAATAATACAAATGGCTGTGCCAAAAAGGGAAAAAAAACCTCATTACTATTTTCATAATAAGAATAATAAAGTTTTCAAGGATGTTCTTCATTTTTTTTCATTTTTAATATTGAAGTAAAAAATGTAGTCTAATGCAGAAGTTAATTATTTCCGTCTTGCAACTGAATAAACCAACTCGGTTGGGTTAATTATTTCCACGTAATTCATGATGAAATAGTCTAAATTTATGCTTCATGAAAATTACAGCATCGATTGTTGCATCTATCTACCACTTGCGATATTATTTTTTATACACATTCAATTAATAATCATCGAATCATTATCCATCATCATATTTCAAGTTGTCTATCCCCAGAAAGATGTTCCTTAAAATGCAGGAAATTTTCTAAACCATCAAAAACCCATCCCCCATTTCTTATTAATAGTCAACACCTGACACATCAATTTTGCTGAAATTTATTTTCCTATAATGATGAAAATACGATCCCATTCCTTTTTATATCAGGTAGAGAAAAAAAAAATCAAAATTGTTACCCCGACGTGAACGTAAATATTTCACAACAAAGTGGGAGACAGGGTGAGCGTGTTATGGCGATAAGGGAAATAATCGATCTGCACGTCATTGGGAAAAACAGTATGGTGAAGTAGAGTTGCGAATTGGGAGAGAAAATAAAAATAATAATAATAAAAAAATGAATAAATAAAAACTAGAAGCCGATAGTTTATAGACTCACGAAGATCCTTCACCATCAGTTCATGTTTTATGTCGCGTTTATGTACTCGTGAACTTCCGAGCAAATCGCGACGGTGAGAGACAACAACAAGGCTCTCTTTATCGATTGGATAATATGGCGAAGCCTATAAGTATACTAAATATAGATGGAGTTCGCAAAACTTTTTTTTCTTCATTTACCATAAACCTAACGGTGAATAATGAAGGAATGTACATTGCAGAAAAAAAATACCTTCTATAATTAAATATTCAAGCTATTATTTATTTCAAAGAGATATTCATGTTACGAGCTTTTAAAAAATAGGTTAAGGAATTTTAATGTTTTTTTTACCGTGATGAAAATCAACTGGATGGTTTTTTTTTTCAGTTTTGTTTAAGCTTGAGTACTTGACTGAGAATAGGAAAAGAATTTTAGTCTTTGATGTTGTATTTTTTTATGTTGATGTTTATGGGGAAAAAATTTTTTTACAGGTTGTTTAGATACCATTTGTGGATAAAACGATGAATTAGAACTGTGCTTTTGTATGTTAGTGCATTTGAGGAACAAAGGTTGGACTTTGATTTTATTGTTATAACTCTGTATGTCCAATAAACTGAGTTTTATGAAAGAAAAACCGTTTTTTGGTCGAAAATATTCTGTAAATCAGATACAAAGTAACATGAAACCGTCCAACAATATTTTTAATAGAAAATTTTTAATATGACGATTTTCATGTTTCATATTTATGATTGTCAATTTTTTATTTGATTTTTCATTTAATGATATGAATGTTGGTCTTGAAAAGATGATTTGTGAAAAGTTAAGTGGAATGAGAGGTTATTTCAATTCTTACAGCATAATAATTCTCACTGGATGAAATATTTTTTTGACAAATCGTTAGCATCATTTCAACCTCTGTTGATTTCATAGTAGGAGTGATTATGCACACGCATATATTTACATATTTCGGTAGTCAGGAAGGTTATGTCAGTAACTTGCATGAAAATTATTGTGACAAACTGAAATAAAAATAATGACACTGCAAAATAAAGTCTGTAATTTTTAGAGAATCACAAATTTCCAAGAATAATTAGGAAAAAGCTCGATAGAATTTTTACGAATATTCTGTTTGAATGAGTTGAACTGATTTAAACAGTTGATTTCTCAAATATCTTGCCAATTTTTTCGGAAGAATTAGTGCGGAAATAGAAAATTAAGAGAAGAAAGTGTCACAATCTGCAATGCAAACTATCAAAATACTTTTACGTACATTTTTTATTGCTCGATTTTTCATTATATTTTAACACAAATCATCATTAAAATCGCTCATTCCTTTAAAGGTATCTATTTATATATTTATGTATATTATTTTTATATACGATCCATGAAGTAGTAGCGAGGTAACCGTACCGAAGCACTTTCGCTTACTCCACCTGGAACAAAACATTCGTCATGGTTAACTGTCGTCGCGTCAGTTGTAGCGTAACCATTTATTCCATTCTCTATTCTCGTCTTTATCCTTCTTCTTCTTATTCTGTCTCTTCAATTCTATTCTCTTAGTTTCATTCCTATGCACTTTTTGACCAATCATCGACTCTTAAAGTCTCAGAATTTCTATAATTTATATAGATGGCCGTGAGAGACTCGTCGTGAAACAGGAAGACAAGAACTTCGTAACGTGTTGTTTATTTTGTATATTTTTATTTAATTGAAAGTTGCTTTAGTGTACGTTTACTCGTTCCTTTTTCTTCATCATTTTCAATTTTGTACACAATTTAGATTGACCAATTCACTATTGTTAATTCATTTGGAAATATGGAAATAAATTCATATCTCACGCCTTTGTTTCAACAAGAAGAATTAATGAAGGAAGATAGGAAGAATTAAAAGTTCATATTTTTTTTTTGTTATGTAAACAGTACATGATGAGAAGATGAAAAAAAAAAAAAGAAAAAACAAATTTGCTCGTGCATTGCTCATACAACTGGGATTATTTACTTCATCATTCTTTTCTCCCGGTCTCATTTTCGCGAGTGTGGTTACAAGACAGAAGTCTTTGCTGTCATCAAACAATCTTTGTTTATATCAAAGAGTCACCGACCAAGTCCCACCAGTTCTATTGTACTTGATGAGATCTTTTAGTTTTAATGACTTTTGTTTTGTTTTCTCTTCATTTCTGCTTCTACTCAACGTTCCTCTACTCTTCAAAACATCATACACATTTTTATTTCACTTATTCGTTATTTATCACAAACTTTATTCATCTTAGAAATTTGTCAAAAAGTCTGTTTCTCTTTTATTTATTTCACCAATTGATGTAGTTTGAAAAAGTTTTTTCACAGTTCTTACATTACAACGTTGATATTTTCCACTCACTTTTCTTTTTTCTTTTTCAATTTTACATTGACAATGCAGCGAGACGTAAAATTGTAGATGAGAAATATTTGTCAAGTCATGAAAATCAATCGACTTTTATCACAGTATGATTTAGTAGAAGTGAAATGAGAAATGGGTAGAATAAATTTGAAGATAAATATGAGATGAATTAATTCATTGACATTGAAAAACTTTAATATCGAATAAATCTAAATGTCTTTTCATCAGTGAATCATTGAACAATTATGACGGATTTCTCATTGAATACAATTCAACTGACAGACGAATATTCAAGAGATTGAGAATGAGAACTCGTGTGTTGATATAGTCATATAACATAGATGAGTGGAAGCGAATGGGATAAAGTGAAAAAGAGGGATAAAATGTTTCGTTGATGGTGTAGATGATGTGTTTGTGTGTGCATGCATGGTGACCATAAGGAAGATTGTTGAGATACGTTGAAGCAATGTGAATATCTCATGTTGAGATCTCGTTTGCAGGTTCAAGTGGAAGAACGAGCCAGTATATTTGTGTCCATCGAACGTGGGTGATTTATTGTCATTGTAATGCGGTATATATACGGTCACATGTAAAAGAAAAAAAAAAAAAAAAGAATAAGGGAGAGAAAAATACCCTCGTTGCTTATTCCAAGTGTGTCCTTTCCTTTCTTTCTCACATTCTACTTTTATTATTATTTATTTTTCTTTCACGAATTCCACATCAATCTTTTATATAATCCAGAGTCTTTTGATCATCTTGAAAATTCGATTGGACAAGTCTTGAGACTTTCATTCAATTGATTTTCCGTACTTTTTTTTTCGCCCAAAATTTTTTTTTCTCACAGTCGAAAATGACTTTAGTTTAATCAGTAACAATTAAAAATATTCCATCACTTGTGGATGAATAATTGTTGTCAATGATAATTTATTGAACAAATATGATTTTGAAGAATGTGAGGATAAACATCGAAATCGAATTATTCACCGAGTGTTTAAATCATCCCAACAATTTTCGCTACTTCTTTCTATATTTGTTATACTCAACGCACCCATCAAATATCCAATCTTTCTCATGATCATAAATAAATATTTACATTGACTACTTGTTTATTGAAAAATTCCAATCTCACAAGTCTATCAATAAAACTCACACATCAGCATTGCCATAACCGCATACAAAATAGTTATATCGTTATATTATACAGTTATAAAGGAATTGAGATATTGGAAATTGAATAATGACAAAGTTTGTATTGATGAAACTTTAATGTGGCAAACAAATAATTTTACGCTACAACTATTCACATTCCACGTATCTCCTATTATACACACTCATGTCTTTTTACCGCTGTTCTATTGCTGTTACTCATGCTCTCACACGCAATGTTAGTTAAACCATAAAATATATACAGAGTCGTCAATATGAAAGTAAACCTTCTAATTTATTTATGTGAAAAGTTATTGAATGCACCACCGAGACATTTTCCAAGTTCTGGTTATTGTTGAGGTTTAGTTGATAAGTCTCGTTGTGTTTTCACAGTCACGTACAATTTTATGTATTTAAGTTCTTCTTTTCATCATGGAACATCATCTGTTGAACACATTTTATCTATTTCTATTGGAAGATTCTTGATAAATATAGAAACTAAAAATTTTTATTTATTATTGTTTCATTTTTGGTATGACAATTTTATTTCGACCTAATACATTTTGTATAAATAAATATAAAGTGTTATTTTGAGATATTATAAACATACGCGAGTATAGGCCAACACTTGGATGACCCTTTACATACCAATGTGGCATATTCACAGTCGACACAACTATTTCTGAACTGCACATATGCACATATAGACACATGTGTGATGTTGTGGCCCGGGATCGTATGTGTCCTCGCTCTGTAACCGAATATAGACTGAAATATTATTTCATTGGAAAATAGAAGTGGCAAAGTGTGTGGCTGCGAATGAGAAGTAGGAAACAAAGAAGAGGGCAAAGAGAGCTCGAAGTCACGTCAATTTTATATCAAAATGTTTATATTAATTTATATTTATGGAGAATTCTCATGGGAATTTATACGCTTTTATTGTAAATATTTGCACAGCCATCTTCATCGTTCAATAATTTGATGTATTTATGATTTTGATGGTTCTTGAAATTGTTTTAATTACGTGGAAAAAATATACAATTGGCTTTTGGTCAATTTGCCAAAGTCTTGACCCATTTAAAAAGAATTTGAAATAGATTTTGACATGAAAATTGCAAATTTGAAGGCTTATTGGTCGTGTATTATTCATTTATCCATTCAAAAATATCATTTTGAATGATGTCCATAATTTTTTTTGTTGGTGAATCAAATTTAACTTTTTTCAGTCAAAAATCAATTTAAATTTATTTCTCGACGACGATTCATATCTTGTAGTCTTTGAGTATTATTTTTCCTAGAATTATAATGAAATTATAGGAATGATAGGAGAGAAAAGAGGGAAATGAATTCTTATCTACAAAAGAGTTTATAATCAATTGATAATATAAGACGGGAGGGGAGGATAATTTTAGCACTGAAAAGTTTTTAATGTGCCAAAAAAAAAAAAAAAACTGAAATATTCTCTCTCATATGACATCTACACGAAAGAAACCAGTAGCACACTGTTAAATGCTCTCTAATCGAGTACAGCTTCATGCATGAGCTGCCAAACCACAAAAAAAAGTAACGATGTCTTCTCTGTTTTCAATATAAAGTTTAGTCACCTGTGATTTTCATGCCGTACATTTTCTCATACCATCCCAGCGCCACTTGGTAACTTCGCTGATATAGTAGAACACTGCAATGACTCTCTTATCATTCACCAAGTGGATGTTATACTACGTTATCGACATTATCATCTCAGCTGATAATTTTTGTTAATTTTATGGAATAAAGATGGCGTAAACGCCACCAATTTTCTTTCAAACAACGCAAACTGTTATATGACGGCAATCAAGTTCTCGTCCTTGCACAATGGTGATGGCAATTATTTTTTAATATCATCTCATTTCCCCAAGCTACAATTATGAAAGAAAGAAAAAAAAAGGTTTCATCTACTTTTTCTTTCCCTTTCCCATACACTGAATTTCCATCAACAACTCACGTTCTTTATTCACGTCCTACTTTTTTTTTTTTCTCGAATAAAGTACTGAAATTATTTCAATGCGTCGAGTGTTGTTTACAGAATATAGAAGTGAAAAAATAGAGTAGAATGTGGTGGAAAGAGGAACAAAACTGCGGCCAGATGTAAAAATAATAAGAAAAAAAATGTAACAATGGAGATGAAAATAAATGGATACACGTAAGGTGATATTTTGTTGTTGAGGCAGGTCCATTGTCTTTCTTCAATTTAAAAGAATATAACAAAATTTGTCTTATTTATTGTCCTTACGTATTTTCACCATTCAACCTTTTGTTTTCCTTCTCCAAGTGCCCTTGTGGCTTTTGACGGTATAAAACACATAGCCATCCAACAACAACTTTAAATTATTGTTGACCTGCCTGTCAACCGCATGTTGGTTCGTCTTTCACTACAGTAATGAAAACCCCGTGTGTTTCTCAAACTTTATTGCAATCTTCACTGATATTTACTCTTTTTTTTTTTTCCTAGTCAAGAGCAATATCCTGCAACCTACATTTCACATCATGATGTTACAATACCTGTACCACACTCTATAAAATATATACCATCATCATTAATTACTGTAATAAGTTCTAATTAACAATTAATTCCCCTCCACTATTGAATTTATTTTTAAAAATAAAACAACATTTGTGCATAAATTTAACAGACCTTGGATTAATACAACTGTTGAAAAAATAATTAAATGAATATTCATTAAAAATAGCTGTGGCATAATAAATGCATAACAGAAAACGTGAATGGTATTTGTCCTTTTGTAATAATAAATATTGGTAGGCATACATTGAATATTGCATTAGGCGTTTTGTCTATTATATAAAATATTTGTATTTGATAGCTTGTGTATATCACACTATTGAATCGTTTGTCTTGTAATACATGGATTTAAATATTTTATTGGTTAGTCTGTTGAGGTGAAATATAAAACATGGTATATACTCCTATATCCCTATGATGTCATGATAAAACTTACAATGTGGGTTGTGGTAGGCCCAGAATATATAACTGTATAGATAGCATTTGCGCAATCATTTTCTTACCCAGTCTAATCTCTGTTTCTTTAGTTATTTTTTCTATTCATTTACTTCAGGCTTATGTAAAGTGAAACACTCATTGAAAGAGGAAACAACACTGTGACTAAATGAAATTGTTATTGTGATTATAAAATAGTTATTCACGATCTTGATCTCTATGTAATGTAATCCCATTTGTCACACCGAAAATTTTCTTGCTTCGGTTGTCACGATTGGTGCATTTAATTTCTTTATAATAATAAATTATATATTTGTTGAACGTATTTTTATATTGGTGAATGGAATGTTGATGACTTGTCTGTGTTGGTATGTTGAAAATATTTTGCTTTTACTCTTGGTGTGAGAATAAATGAGATTGAAAAATAATTATTTATGAGAGAGTGATATTGGTGTGGATATTGTGAGCAATGAAGTGCATTAGTTGAGTGGATTAGAAATCGTTTTGTATTGATTTAATTGTAGTGAGGATTTAACAGGAATTTTTAAATCAAATTCTTTTTTTTTTTTTTTACCTCACATGTCTGTTGGCTGTGACGGTGAAAAGAAAGTATTTAACAATTGAGGATATTCTAATTTTAAATTCATGAAAATGCAGAAATTTTATCTTCTGCAACACCAGAAATGATTGTCGGGCTGGGGATGTTTTATTATTTTGTAGGCTGTTCCCAATTTTTTTTTCATTATTTTAGTGAATTATAACGTGTTCTAGTTCAACACAATTATTCCAGATCTGTTTACAGATGAATTGCATTTTATTTTATTTATGTTTGGTTATGCCATGTGAAATATATGAAAAGACAATTTAATGTTTGAAATATTGAATGATGACAAATGCACATGACATTGTATGGAAGAAAATGTCAAAATAACTGACAATTAACCTCAAATGTTCATATTTTGATATCGTAATTTATAAATGTGTTTGTGTCAGGGGTGTTTTTTTTTACTTTCTTGTGTACCACTAAACATTTCACTGTATTTCGTTTGTACATTTTTCTCTCGTCTGAATATAAAATCAAAAAAATACAAGAGTGTATGAATATTCTTTTGTTGTTTTTTTTTCTTTTTTTTTTCATATTTTTTTCTCTATTTCTTCATCCTCTTTACATCCCTTCAGTATCGTATAAAATGTATATATATCGTTATTTTGATGTGCTGTAAGTTCCGATTCACAGTACTTTTCACCTGCATTATTTTTTCCTTATTATTTAACATTCTATCTCACTCCGTTTCGTTGTGTTATATTGGATGTAAAGTAGAAGAAGAAAAAAAAAACATTCTGCAAAGTGTTTTACTCCTTGACATTTTGTTCACGTTCCCTTTGCATGTGCCAAACTATTTTTAATATTTTCCTCGTCTCTTTCTCTTCACTCACAACAAAATTGAATAAAATATTATGGAAATGAACAAAAATGTGAGAGGAAATGGGGGAACGTATCATCCATCATTAAAAATAGCTACATAAATTAATTTACAGACTGAAGGTAAAAATGAGCAATAAATTCGTGTTGGGATGAAAAAAAGTGAGGGTGGGGGAATTCTATGGGTTAAATATAATGCGATTAGAGGCCAAGTCATTTGTGGGGTAGTACAACGAAGAAGAGAGTGATGAAGGGGAGATAATAGTGTGTGTGCGTGGGTGGTAGCGTATGAAGGTAACGATGGTGTGAAAGAAATTCGTATGAGTGAAAAAAAAAGAGGTGGCAGTGAAGGAAAAAAAAGTAGAATGAAAGAAGAGAAAACGAAATGAAGAATAAGGGAAATAGGTGGTGGCATGGGGGGTGGGAAAAGAGAGTAAACGAGCGGCGAAAGCGACGTTATATGTTGGAATACTCGAAGGGGGTGGAGCGCGCACGTCGTCCATGGAGGATCAGGAGCAAGAGGAGGCTGCACACACCATGACGAGACGTGAGGGGAGAATGAAAATAGGATGAGTGAACGGTGGAAAAGCAAGTGCGAGTGGGTGAGATAGAGTGAGACCTGCGCGCGAATTTCCCGCGTTTGGCCAACCTCATATTGATCCCACCTCCCTCTGTGTGCCCTCTTTGCTTTCGTATATATATCCAACCAACCACCCCCTTCAGCACGAGTTCATCACACAGAATCGTAGAATCGCGGGCTTCGGGTGGTCCAGCGAGAGACCTCAGTCATCAATTTTCGCTCTTTTACATTCGACATTTGTGATAATATTTCCCAATATTCTATTTTATCACGATTAATTTATTTTCAATTTTAATATCAACAACAAAATCATTTGATTTTCCTGATTAATCTGATTATATTAATTTTATTGTTGAACATCTGAAGCAACAAGAATTGAAAATTTATTTATAATGTTTGCAAAATTATAAAATTGTTATTGAATTTTAAATGTTTGCTAGTAGTGTGAGTTCATTGAAGTAATCAGGAATTATTTTTGTTTGTGATTAGATGCAGTGAAAGAGTCATAAAATAAATATAAAGATAATATTGTTAAGGGTTACGTGATGATATTGTCAGTGGTTGTGCCATAAGTGGGTTTGTATTCATTGCAAATAGAATTTGTGTGTTAATTTATATGGAAATTATTGGATTAGTTGATTAGTATTGGAAATATAAATTCATTCATGTGTATATGTGTTTAGCGATTTTGGTTATTTACTTGGTGATTGAAATTTACCAAGTGATCAGAGTCACGCGCGACATGTTTATGTGCTTAGATTAATTGAGTAGAGTGATGTGCAACGTGCAGAAAGATGAAAAAAAAAAAAAATAATATGAGGCACTGGGAGAGAGTGTGAGAGAGCAAAAGATCAACCTCAATCAAATTTGATGATCAGTCAATGTCGAGTATCCGATTATGATAAATATCTCAGAGATTGTATGTGTGTTAAAACATGTTACATTAACTTGTAGAGTCGTTAATGTCGGTCAACCATTGGTTCATGTACTTTTTTATTTCATTCATTTTGAATGACCGTTAAAAACGATGTAAAGATTACGGATTATCATTCAATACCGTTAAGTTCATCATTGCGTGAAGTTTAATTTTTGAATCTTCATCAATCAATTTTTGAATAGTTTCATTTGATATATGGAATTTTTTGAATTATTTACTTGTTGACAGTTCCGACTGGTGAAATGAAAAATTTAATTTATCTATGACTTTGTAATTTCATCTTTTTTGAAGATTTATTTGTTGGAAATTTTTATGGTGAGAAGTCATTTTGATTATGGAAGTTTGCTGATTAATTGTTCAAGAATCCAGTGGAATTTGTGGCAATGTTGATAAGGAGGGAAAATCAATTTTACTCTGGGGAGGCTGTTGAACTCTCAGTGGCCACTGATTTTATTTGTGCACATTGGTTGAGTATTCGTTGATTAACTCAATTGTTTTTATGGTGCAGTGAATTTATTTGGAAATTTATGGTTTGTTTAATTTCAACTTTTGCAATTGAATATTAAAAAACATTTCGTTGGCCACGTTTTGACAGTTTCATTTCAATGATGAATTTGTTGATAATGCAAATATTGGGATTTATATTTCATATGTAAAAAAAAAAAATCGTGTAGAATTCAGAGAAAAAATGGGACAATCAACTCCAAATTGAAAAGAAGAAAAATTCCGAAACAATCGTGAGTACAATACACTCATGACGGTGATTATTTATCTCTTCGAAAATTATTATGCCAATAGCAGAATTTTTTTTTCAATTATTTATTTATTGACAAGTTTGAAATGTTGATTGAAAAAATTCAATCAACTTCTCCTCTTTGTGTGTAAATTCATCTTTGGCAACAGGCAATTTTGTAGATAACGAGAATGTTCCGACCAATTTCCTATAAACAAAAACAATATCCGGCGATATTGATAAAAAAATAGAAAAATCAATTTTATCCTGCAAGAGGGGTGTTGAATTGACAACTGACATTTCAATGTTCTTTTTTTTTCTCGTTTTCCCGAATACTTTACACACATTTTTATTTTCATTTTAACCCTTTTCGATCAGTTGTCATCGGCGATTCACTGAACGAACATTTTTTCCATCCCCCCTGTATTCTTTCACTGCTACAATTCACATATAAAATATATGAAACACACAGAGTTACACAACAACCCGACCATTCCAAATGAACTAGACGTGTATCTAATCTATTCCTTTCTCCGAGTATTTTTTCTATTTTATTATCCGTCCCAGTGTCGTGATGAGATATCGATAAAAATAGAGAGAAGTTGGTAAGAATGAGTGGAAAACTTTTCATTTTCACATTAGATATATGGCATTGTCTATAATGCCATTTCCAATAACAAGACATAAAGAAAAGTGGAAATAGAAAAATGAAAAAAAAAAAAAAAATTTGTAATTTCGTGAGATTGTCGCATCACGTTCCACTTCGCGTGCGAGACGAGAGTTTCGATTTACCACACACATACACACATTTATACATAGATATATAAATACATATTTGTATTTATGTTTTATTTACACATTGATATTTATTGTGAATATGATATCGTCTCAAACTGCGCAATATCCCCAATGCACATTCATATCATTATTTGTCATATCGATTATTAAATCTCGTCTATCGAAGATTGAAAATCTTTGTTTCAATATGTGTACACAAATGGAAGAATTGAAAAAAAAAATGAGAAATAAATAATTATAATAATCGAACCATGGATGGAAATGTAGGAGAAAATTTAGTTGATCGATGAGTAAAAAAATAATGTTTGAATTTTGTTGAACGGGATGAAAAAAAAAAAAAATAAACACAGTGCGAATGTTTTATTTTCTTTAGTTCCAGTGAACGAATGTTTTGTCGTTTTTTTTTTTTTTATGGTGTTGATGAAAAGGTCAAGTGAATTAGTGAGATAAAAAATGACATTTTATTATTCATGCTGGATAACTGATGAATTGGAAAATATTCGACAATGTTGCAATTATTCCCACTTTAATTCAATAATGACCTGTATTCACAGAATAAATAGTGGGGTCTATTCAAGTGTAATATATTCGCAGAACTCATGAATCGAAATCGTGTTTTTTTTTTTTTTTTTTTTTCTCGTGGTTTTTAAGTGGACCAATCCACTCATTCTTTTTATATATTCGGTCATTAAACCACTTTTCAGAATACGTAAAATGCTTCTCATGAAAAATATGCAACACGTGAGTCACAAAAATATGTCCACTGAAATTTGGAAATAATTTTTTTACATTTATACCAAGTCGATCGGGTATTTCCCTTAAAAATTCATTAACATACCATCACAATTGGCGGACATGAGGAATAAATAAATATCCAATTACGAGGAAATTCAATTTGAATTAAAATTTTACACCCACGCTTTTAGTCGATAAAAAATCATATCTCATTTGTGAATACCCTCCGTGTGCGTTCATTGTTTATTCATTAAAATAATTATAAATATCTCAGCACAAATTATTAATCATCGTCACAATTTTAACCGATGGGCAAATAAATATTCTCTTCACATTCTTCCATTTTATTTCACTTCTCTCATATTACTCCACATCCAATTTTATTGCTACAAATGAACCATAACGTACTTAAAATATTTATCAAAAATCAAATATCAAATTGGTATAAATTCACAGGAGATTGAAACGAAAAATATAAATTGATTTCCAGTGTTGATTCTCGTGATGGAACTTTACCTTAATGTTCTCCGATTGCGTACACATCAGAGGGCCAATAGTGGGCGAGTTGAATACGTGGGTTGCTCTGTGAACATTTTTATATGTGTACACATATGTGTGTATATGAAATGGCACGGAGGCGCCCTCTCCTCTCCTCTCATTTAATGGATTCAGGAGCCCAGCTGAGAGCGACACAAAGACTCGCTTACTCTATATGTGATATATATCTATATACACAAAGAGAGAGAGAGAGTGCATCGTCCTCTGTCATCTTTGTCGTCTCTCCCCAGTATTTCTTTCTTTTCTTTATTTCCACCCATCGGTGTGGGGTCCCTTTACCACTACTAAAAAAAAAACAAAGTTCAGCGAATCAATTTTTTTTTCTCTCTACTTCACCCACACACAAGCACACAACACACTTGCAAAGAAATGAATTCACACTTGAACATATTTAAATTTGAATCCTTCGAAGATTGAAATTTGTTTGTGTTTTTTTTTCTTTCTCCTGTGTTGCAAAGTGGACAGAAAAAAATGATTCAACTTTATTTTTTCTTGTTTGTTCGTTTAATTATTTCATTGAATGTGCGTTGGATTGTGATGGTACAGCTAAATCTTTTTGTTGGTATCATGTGGTACATTATGTGTTGTATATGGCGACTCTTTGTTGCGCCTCGACGTCCTTGACTTCCAGATTAGGTCGTACTGCCTTGATGCATTTCCAAGAAAGTCTATCTCTCTGTTCTTTTGCTCACTCACTGAATTCTTTCCCTATGCCAACTAAGACTTTGCCAATTCTCTTTACAATTCATCCACTAAATTTTTGTGTCTTTACACTTTGTTATTTGCGAAGTTGACTGATCATTGATAGTGGGTTTACGCACATGTTCAACAATGTGTCGAATAAATTTTATAGATCTATGAAAGAAGATGAAAGGAATTTCGTAATTCTTGTGTTGTTGCGATCAATAATTGAGAAGTTTTATTGTTTCGAAATTGTTGATGTGCGATTCAATCTTTCGGTTCTTAAGTTTCCAAGAAGTCTCTGACCTGAACAAACGATATGCAAATTATATTCGAGCCTTATTCGTAACAGTCTAGACGTGTGTTTACCTTTTTTTTTTTTCTTCGTTATTTGTTATCATGATCTGATGATAAATTGTTGAAGATTTTATGAGGACATGTCAACAATTGATGATTTGTTTGGTGGATTTAATTTTGAAATAAAAAATGAAAAAATAGGAAGTTAGAATTGAAGGAAGACTTGATGATATGTTTGATGACTTGGTAGAATTAAATTTAATTCAAGTTAACTGCTATTCGATAGTGTGAAAAAAAAAATAATTCGTTTCGTCACGCGATCTTTCATTTCGCGTGTTGAGTGGCCCATTTTTTTTTACTCCTCTTTCAGCTGAGTGCACTTCTTTACTTAGGTTTGCTATAGTCTTGATAAGTTTACTCTAGCAGGAGGTAATCAACGAGTGACAACAAAAGCCAAAGTGTGCAGTAGTCATGTTGCTGTTGATGTTGATAGCCCAGTTTTCTTCAAAGCCATTGACTTTAAAATTCTCTTCTAGAATCTGGCACATTTTCCACTCGTTGAAATGAATGTTTTTTCATTCAGTTATTCATCTTTGCAACATGTTTAAATAATAAAATTTTCAGGTACTTTACATTAAGTGCACACGGTGCGCAACAAATTCGTATCAATCAAATGTGAAATCAAAGTGAAAACTCAAAATAAACCAACAAGTGTCAACGCATCAAAAGACTTTTAAACATATTCTAAATCAAATATTTAAATTTAAAATGAAACAAGTAAATCGAGTGTTCTAATCCTATTCCAATCCCAAGAGTGTTCTAAAAAAAATTTTTTTTTTCTTTACAACTTTGAGATAAAACTTTGAAATTTAACTTTGAACAATTTTAATTATAATTCTCATTAACATAAAGAGAAGAAAGAACGTGAAAAAGCATCACTTTAATGACAAAAGAAGTCAAACAAACAATTGGACATGACAACACAAAAATAGTTGAACAGTACGAAAATAATTGACAAACAAAAGA
Organism: Meteorus sp. PSUC_FEM 10030008; assembly: GCA_018881525.1. NCBI lineage: Eukaryota > Metazoa > Arthropoda > Insecta > Hymenoptera > Braconidae > Meteorus > Meteorus sp. PSUC_FEM 10030008. The sequence goes on from JABMBR010005894.1 coordinate 25,182, forward strand.
ATCAAATTTCACTTCATAATTCGTGTCAATTGCGTCAAGGAAGTAAAATCAAACGGAAAATTGAATCGGTGTATTCACCAACGAATCAAAACAAAGAAAAAAAAAAATAAATATGGACGCCATAGGTTTACAAGCAGCATTAGTGAAGTTGGATCCAGCAACAACAGTGACACCTATTGGTAGTGGAATAAAACTACCAACGCCTCGTCATCACCATCATCATCACCATCATCATCATCATCACCATCATCGTACGACATATACAAACATGGATGACAATGATTTGTCCATTTGCAATGTACGTGAAACACCACGTCAATTATCATTGGAAAGTAAAACAAAAATTGAACGCCAGCAGCAACAACAACGAAAGTTAACTATCGATAATGACAATGAACAACAAAATCAACAGCAAATAAATTCGGTAAAGTGTACAATGAGTGAAGTTAGGTGACGCCAACCCTGTTTTGGTGTCACAATGATTTATCACACTTATCCACCACATCGTGGTGGAAAATCACATGGAAAACATCATCACTTCAAAGAAAAGAAGCATCATCATCATCATACAATCAATTATCAAAATCACAGAGCGCCTGTGGTGAGTTTTACATTTTCTGAACAATCTTAAATGAATTATCTAACAGATATATCCAACATATGAATTTATTTGTATGACACATGAACAATTACACATTTGAATTGTTTGACAATTGAATCATCTCAATTCCATGGTCGACTTAAGTTTGAATTATTTCAATGATCTCGGAACTTGTACAAAGAGACCCAATCTCCAATCTCAATTACATGCTCTACCTATGTGGAATACTCAGCGACCGATATTTACACACACACACACACACACACACACACACACACACACACACATAAATAAACACGAATATACACATGCAATGTGTACGTATTTATGCTCTGAATGGCATTTCAAGTCATTCCTTGTATTACAAATTTCCATTCCACGTTTCGTTATTTGTTTGTTTCATTATGAATTCATTTTTATTTCATTCGAATATTATGTTGAGTAAGGGAATTTAATTTCTTTTAATGCAAATTAATGGCATTTGGATGTACATGTGAATGTTTACGTGAAAGAGAGAGAGAGAGAAAGTGGGGCAATAAATTCATTTTTATATACATGTGGATATAATTTATACATATGAAATAAAAATCCCTGCTGTGTTTGTATTGTTTGCGGTTGTTTTTTTTTTCACTTTAAAAGCGAAGTTTGTGTATCATCTTCCATTTTTTTTATTGTTAATTTATCTACAATGAGATATCTGAAGTCGGTATGTTTTGTTAGTCAATAAAATAACGTAAACTTCATATTTATTTTTCAAAGTATTTGAATAATTCAAAAATTTCTTGTAAGAATGTCAGTTAAATTTTCGTAATTTTAAATAAATATTTGCATTTATATTTATTTATATATGTATACACTTTCACGAACATTTTATTCCATCTCTCAACAGACATCCTCACAGAATTTTGTTTTATCCGTTACACCGACGATATTTTAGAATATAAAATATCCAAGTTGAGCGAATTAACGAGCGTGATGTTTGTTGAACCACTTGACCAACCTACCATTGCAATTCATCTCAGGAGAGACACTTCCGCTATATCTTGAGCGCTTGTGACTTACCCAAATACATAAAATAAATGAATATGCGAATGTTAATAATGAAGAAAAAAAAAATAATAAATTGTGAATGCACAACGACAAGAGGTAAAAGAGAAAAAAAAATAAATTCAGTTTCGTATTCAACCCTGATCAATAATAGAAAATGTGTAAAATATTCCAGTTCCTATTTATGGAAATAAATTCACCAGAGATAATTATCGTCTATTTATTTTATCGTTTTCTCTCACTTTTGTTCAATAGGTAAAGTTGTTTTATTTTTTTTTTCTCATCTTCAGTAATGTCAAAACCCATTAGCACATGGATGTACTTTCAATGTTGATGCTGTGCATATATAACCAAGTGGTACATCGTTGTCAGATCAATATTAACGTCAGCGTATCTCAATTTCACCCTTTTACATCTAATGTCTATGTCTATATATCAAACATGTATATTTATCTACTGTACATGGTTATTTATAAATGCGCATGCGCATAATTTTTCATATATGATCCTGCAGTTTTATTATCCTCATGGGACATGACCCACAGGTCATGAAAAATATTAACAGTGTATGCAGGTACATGTCTCATAAATTGAAAACAAAAAGTCACTAGAGTAACCTTGAACTCATCATCATCATTACACTCCAACATTTTTATTCCAGTTTTCATGGGAAATAATTCGGTTTAAGTTGAAAATTATATGTGAAATTTTATCGATCATTCGATCAGCATTAAGAGAAAATCAACTAATGAGACGACACTTTAATGAATTTCAGTTTTTTTTCTCTCTGACAAACATTTCTTCATATCAATTTCTTTCCGTCTTTTTTCCATTCCCATTTTATACTTTATTTGGATTCTGTGCCAGGGAAAGCACCCATGACCTTGTTCAATGTGTGTTTACATGTGTGGTTTAATTGTTTTTCTTGTTTATCTTTTTTTTTTCTTCTCCTGCTCTGACGTCTGCAAATCATTTCTATTTTATTTTTTTTTCTTCTTTTCTATCTATTCATTTTTACTTTTTTATTTTTCAATTTCTCATGTGAAAGACATAGAGTTTGTTAGCTGCGTGTCACGCATCACGCAGGATGTGCGTGACTTTTTTTTTTTCTTTCAGTTTCTCACTCTCCCCGCGGTCTATATGAAAAGGGAGAGAATTGAAAGCTGGAAAAAACGAACGAATGATTTATAAACACGTGCATGTATTTATTTATAGACATGTGAGAGTTGTTTGAAATACTTGGTGTTTTTTTTTTTTTTTTTTTTATATTTAAATAACATCCCTCATTCAGTGTATTTATGGTTAGCTCGAATATTTCGAGGACGTATCATGTCACGCAGGATATATCACATAATCATCGTCATAATTGTCATCTGATATGAAATGTTTCAACAGAGAATTGAAATGTTTCTTGATTACAAAAAAATTAATGAAATTTTTTATTATTGCGTCGTTGATTATTTTTATACCAAATTCAATCACATGAAATGGGATATCCGAAAAAACAAACTGTTTACCAGTGTTATCGCTTGTAAATCTTTGTCGTCATCGTGATCCGATAATACTTTGACGTAAAAGCGTTGTCACGTTCATGAGTGTACGAGTGTGTGTGTGTGTGTGTGTGTGTGTGTGTGTGTTGGCAAGTGCGTTGTACAGCATCTGCATGAAAGGAAAAAAGTAAAACGAAGTAGAGGGAAATGATAAAAAAAAAGTTAAAGCACGGAGATAAAAAATTTTGCACGGGCTACGATTCCAGAAATAGAATATCGCCCGAAACTCGTTTGTCAGGCTTTGAAAAATATTTCCTTTTTCATATACACGAAACGCACAATTTATATCCGATATTTATTACATAGATGAATCAATTCATTACGTGATATTTTATTTACAAAAATAAAATGATTGGTGTAATTATTCATGCAGTAAAAATTGCTATGGATAGACAAGAAAAAATTATTTTTATCACGTTTGCTCGAAAAATTTTATTGAATTTTTGTTCAGTATTGGAGTTAACTCATTCAGCAGATTCCACTTCATTGATCAACGTCTGAAAAAAATGAAAATTTCTATTTTCAAAGGAATTCAACAGAACAATCAGAGACAAGTGATCAATTTTTTTCAAATATAAAAATTTCTCAATCAACAAAAACTTTACAACATTCAATCCAAATTTTTGTCCAACAAAAAAAATGAGGATCCTCCCCTAAATTTCAAACAAAAATGCCAAATATATGATTAATAAATTATTGTCAATTGCATTTTGTGTGTGATTGATGACCCAGTGACAAATAGACACAGTGAAAACCCCATGTAAATTTGACACTGAGTTCACAAACTGAAATTAGAATATCAGTGCTTACAGTAACAATCCATATGTTGGTATGCAAATATCCAGCTTTTGTGTCCCCCCAGTGAATCTATATACATATCTAACAACCCTTCTCTTTCACTTGCTCATGTGTAAAGACACATACACAAAACACATAGATACACATTGTACATCTATATTCTCTCTATAAACTCCTCCCCATGATGTTCACAAATGTATTTAACTTCACACTACTGAAACACATCGTAGAAATATATTTGTGTGGCTTATATTAGCTCGCACGCATCATGCAATCAATCTCCGTCCAGTCATTCTCACTGACACTTCTCATTTTCAATTTATTCCACGATTATTTATTTCAACTAATCACAATTTATTTTCAATCAATAATAATTCAATGTTGTTATTCAAATTAAAATAATACAGGAGAACATAAAATAATTTCATTAACTATTGTGTAATTAATAAAATCCGTGAAATATAACGGTAAAAATTTATTCTACTCGTGAGATAATTCAATAATCACATGAAATAATTTCTCTTGTTTGCATAATTATTGTGATTACGTTTTGATTATTTTTCTTCTTCAATTTGTAATTTGTACAATGCGGTGTCTGGCCAAGTGCAAAATTGAGGTGAAGTAACAGCCGGGGCGTGTTTACATGTATCATAGAAAAGTATGAAGGATGGTAAGGGAGAAGAAGTGGATGAGAGAATATGCGTTTGTATATATATTTATATTGATAAAAAGTGGGGAAGTGGAGAAATGTATGGTGGGGAAGCTACCGATCGAGCCATTTTCCGGTTGGAACCCAAGTCTGGCCTCGAGCCAGTATCGAATTACCCACTGAGTGAGAGAGGAACAAGAGAGTGGCTTGACCTCCCCGAGGGCACCTACTGCTCGCTTCTCCCTCGTCCTTTATATTTTTCTTCAGCTCGAGTTTACAGATACTGTTTGCTTGCTTTTTCACTCACACTCTTTGTCCTCTTCTTTTATATTCTTCTTTGAAAAACAAAAGAAATAATATACGCGCAGTCAGTGGATGCACAGTCATGGATTTTCTAGAAGAGATAAACAAAATGTAGGGGAATCAGTAAAATGCTATGAGAAGTTTTTGTTTTTGTTTTGTTTTTCGTTAGCACTGTTTTGAAAGTGTTGAGTTTGTAACGGAAGGTTTGTTTCATAGGCTGGTATGGACAGAGGTTTTATTCAATTGGTTTGGATACATTCGGTGTTGTATTTATGATGAATATTGAGTGATTGCAAATGTTGATTTGTTGGAGTTTTTGTGTCGAGAATAAGGTGATGTTTTTTTTTCTCACATGTCAGATATCCTTTGTGAAATTGGAGAAAACAAACTGGTAATTGTGAATAATACTGCCCCATTTTTCCTACCCCCTAGAAACAATCAGAATGAATCAAAGACAAATATTTTTTCGATTCTGATATTTCATTGAGAAATTATTTGAATTCAGTCAATTGTTGATATCCCGATAGATTATCACTGCTATTTTACTAACACTCAGAAATTTAATATTTCGGTTCAATATTTGACTTTTCACTATTTTTTATTTCCGAACAAATGAAGTTTTTGAGGTTATGTCAAAATTTTTTGTTCACTTTTTACATGGCTACTGATAAAAACCACTTTAATAAATATCCAAACAATTCACTTCAACAATTTGCAATATCCCAAGATCAAACTTTCGTGAAAATGAAGAGACGATGAAGAAAAATCGACAAATACACATTGAAAGTTTGAGATGTTGGTTTCAAAAGTGCTATCATATGTGTACGGCTTTTCTTCATATACATCGCCAGTGGGTCCAATCATATCGATTCCCAGTGAAAGCATTATATAAAAAGAAAAAGGATATCAAATTCTTCTTTCATTTCTTTTCTTCGTTATATGAGTCCTTCAAGTCTTTATATTGCAACCTATCAATGACTTTTTCTCCCTTTTTCATCTCCACTACATCCAACTGAATTTTATTTCTTGAATATTCATCGATTCGTTATTGAATTTGTGTGTGCCCTGAAGCGACTTGACAAGTCACTCAATTTTTCCTTTTTTTCAAATCAATTTCATGCCATCAAAATACAAAAGTAAAAAAATGTAATAAAAGAACTCGCATTCCATTTCCTCCATTTCCACTTCTTTTCTTCGTCATTCATTCATCAATTTTTCCCCAATATATTTTCATAACATATATAAATATAATTTACACATACACAAATAGTATTTGAACTGTATAAAACACCGCAAGTTCATCGGCCCGAAACGGCGCCATTCGGTGCAGAACTCGTTTGCCTCCAATTCGTCTCAATCCTCCTCTTCATTAAAAGCAAAAGAAAAAAGGAAAATAGAACTGGGGGAAATAAAGGAAAAAAATCAGGACAAATAATGAGATGGGAGGAAAAAAAGAAGAGGAATGTATGATTATTAAAAGAAATGAATTAATTGTAAATATCAAATAATACAGACATGTGTTCGTACATACACACGTGACTAAAATCTTTAGATTTATTGGTTTTATTCGTGTACGCAGTAAAACTGGAAGTGCATGTGTGTAAAATTAAAAAGAAAATATATACAAAATGTATTTATGTATATATAGTCACGTGGAGGGGTAATAATGGAGGGAGGAAGAGGTTACTGGTGTGTGGTTGTGGCTACATATACGCAAACTGTAGCTTAATTTAATATAGAAAAAGATTGGAGGCGCACTCGAGTGGTTGGTTTGGCGAGCAATCGGGACGGACGCAGTGTCTGACGGGCCGGCCGGATGTTAACACTTGGCCCATCCTAGACAGCATTAAACACGTTGCGTCTTTCTATCAACTCAACGTGTTCAGAAATTTCAATAACATTAACCACAGAGAAAGAATTATATGAAAACAAATATCACAATTGTCATTTGGTTTTTCTTTCTGGTTGCGTTCATATTGATATTCTCAACACGTTGATGATATTTTTTATTTTTAAATATAAAAGTGACATTTAATTCGGATTTTTTTATGCACATATGGATTTTGTGTTTGTGCGTGACAAATAGAAATTGAGATTTTTTTTTTGTTTCACTTTACGATTTTTAGTTTTGGATTATTGAATGTTTGTGGAGAATTAAATGAGAGACACTTGTATTGTATACTCGTTTCAATTGCCAATCATTGAAGGCTATCGATCACAATCGTGAAAGTGCAATCCCGAGAGCGTGAAGCTGAAGATTCCCTTTCTTCATTCAATTTCACTTTGTAACTACGTGGTGAATAAGAGGGATATGACAACCTGTTCACTCATGCCTGTCTCATTGCAGGATATTTTGGTGAATATTTTTTTTTCCTTACTTTTATTCAATTCCTGTTCATGTCTTTCATCATTCTTTTGTTGGGACAATCAAATTTATTTACAATAATTTACGTATTAGAATTATGAAAGAAATTATGAAGACTCTGAATTTTTTTACAAACTCAATTCTCAACTTACCTCAACTATCGTCTATTTATCCGTTTCCACTTGGATATTTTTGTAAAAATTTTTAATAAATAATGCACTGCAATAATAAATAAAATTACCGGAGCGGTAAAGAATATAAATGCAAAAAGATGTTTCGAGTACTTGGGGGATCGATACGTCGACGAAAAACCGGTTTATCCACTGTGAAACAAGAAGAAAAAAATTGAAATAAAAATAAATAACTAAATGAAAAAGTGATGGAGTACTCGGTGAAGAAATAAAGTGCGTCCTTGCACTTGTGCACTTTGGATAAAACAAAGTTTATAATATAATATGTGTGCAGTGGTCTGTGCACCTGCAACACAAACTCGAACCATAAAGAAACGAAAAAGTGATGAGAAAAATATATTCCACTTCACGTTTTACTTTTGAAAAATTTAATATTATCAACCTATTGAAATCACCTGAGGTGTTTCCATATCACAATCTTATCTTCGTGATAACATTTTTTTCTGTTAAATATAGAATAAAAACAATATGATTAAAAATACTTTTATGGCCACGTGGTTCTATCAACACATGACAATAAATATTTTCCTTTTTTTTCGTATGGTTTCTTTATAGTTAAACTTATTAGTTTAATTATAATGCAACGATAATGCAAATTCCAAATTCACGTGACTGTTTTATTCAGCAATGAGAAATACAACGGAAGAAATACGTCGTAAAAGTCCATATGAAACATTCGCACACTCTACCAATAATTCAATTAGTCATGCGATCATTTGTATGATTTCTTTGTGGAATTGTGAAAATGTGTGAAAGGTTTTTCTTTTTTTGTCCAATATGTAAATTTCCGCCACATTATTATGATATATTGAGCGATCAGTATGACCAATAAGTTTTAATGAATGAGTTGGGAACAACGTTGATGACAAACACATCGTGTTGGTGACTCCAACGAGTTCATCGATTCTCAGGATATTCAATTTATTGTTCGTAGAATTGTGCATCTCTGCATTTCTTCATATTCTTTTTTTCTTTCCATTCTTTTTGTGACTGTTCTTTACTGAGAAATAAATCTCTCATGGTCTGGAAATAATTCTCCAACGAATTCTTTTTCATATTCAAATTCACTTTGCACCAAGAAAAGCATCAACATTCCCAACAAAGAAAAATTTTTCACATATTTTCAAATGATTCCTTGTGCTCCTTTCTTTATTCTTTGTCTTGGATTGATCTATGAGTTCATTCATTCTTCAATTTATTTTTACAATCAACGAACTCATGTGGATATTTTTAGGAAATGTAGAACATTCTGATGGAATAATTATGTGAGAGATTTATTTAATTCTTGGCCGAGTTTCAATTTGCGTTTTTTTCTTCATTCTTCAATTTTTTCGGTTGTTTTTTTTTTGTCACTTCGTTTTGAGTGTTGGAATACATTTTCGTTCAACATTACACTTCATCACCTCAATCCACAACGTTGTCGAGTTATATTTTTGGTTTGTAGCACAGCCAGCTGAGGACCTATATAAAACATAAACATCTAACATTTGAATGTGTACAAATCAGTCATGGCGATTATGCAAGAATCTTTTTCTTTTTTTTTTCTTGATGTTCAATATTTAATCATTGATGGTACTTTCACTATCAGCATAATTAATTTATAGAACTATCTTAATGAAAAAAGTTTATAAAATGATAAAATGTGAATTTTTTTCGCATAATCTTCGTTCCATATTTATTTATTCTATTTTTTTTTTCTCCACTATAGAACTTCATTGAGGGTAAAACATTTTTTCCCCGATGAAATTTGAATATTCTTTGATAATATTAAATACTACAAAAAAAAAAAAGATTCAAGAAAAAGAAGAAGCGAACGAAACAAGAAAATCTCACCTGTATAATTTAAAATTCATCGTCTTTTTTTTTTCTCTTCACAAACTTTAGATGTTCATTATTGAAAGAAAGATGAGATATTAAATTATGAAAGTGATTGAAAAAAATTCAGTTTAATAATTTTTGTTGTGTGATAATTCACATTTATGTCCAATTGTCAAGACAAATCAAATTTAACAATGAAAAATTCGCGAGTTCAATAAAAGGATGAAATTGTCTGTAATAATTGAATAAAAGATTGCGGAAGATTTGCGTTGATCTAACCCAGAGTCATTACCACAAATAAACGTCGACATTATATTGCGTAAGTTTGAAATGTAGCACGCACTGGGGAATGCGTGCACACGTATGAATCGTACGTCTCTCTCTCTCTCTCTCTCTCTCTTACATTCTTCATCGCACGCTTTACAGTCGTTTAGCTGATGGCTGATTTAGTTTTATAAGTATACATACATACGAATTCAAATGTACGAAACAAAGACACGACAAAGTGTGTGAGTATTTCTTTTGCGCAATGAAGCTGCGCGTACGCATAAAACTCCTGCGTAAAAGCTCTCATGTTTTATTTTTCAATGAACTATTTTTTTTTCTCGCACATACAGCAATGAGTTCGCACTGTGCAGCGGTGCGAGTTGAATCTAGTTTGAAATTTTAATCTAAACAGTGCACACGTTTTTCTGTTTTTTTTTCTTGTTAGTGATTTTTATATTTAATTTATTTTTTATTAAAATGGACATTTGATAATTCGCGCGTGGTGACATTCATTATTGTGCTTGAATAAAAGAAAGCGAATGAAAAGATGCCGGACAGTAAGAGAGATAAAAATTATTGCAGTGTGATTCACAGTGTAAGAGAATTGTGGTGATGATTTTAAATATGAATAATTATTTTATTATTGTTTCACATTTTCTTTGGTTTTTCGAGTGATATAATACTTAACTGTTGACATTTGGGAGAAAAAATTTATTCATTTCATTCTACTTTTACATTTGTGAGAAAAATACTTGATGAAGAGAAAAAAATCTTGACCTTGCATTCATAATGAATTGTTGAATACAGACAAGTATTTTTGGCTTGCGTTCTCATAACCTTGCTCGAGTTTGGGTATTATTATTTTATTTCTTTTCATTTTTCGTCGCCAATAAAGTCAGACGGATAATTGATGAATTATTTGTGGTACATATTTAAAGCAAAGGTCATAGAATGTATTAAGTAAATATAATTGTTTTATATAATTGGTATTTTATTTTCAATTCGTTGTGTCAATTTTTTCTTTCATATTTTATTCGTTTCTTTTCTTTTTATATTTGCAATTCATCACTTGAGTTGACATGAATTTTATGTGAATAAATATACTGGAATAAATTTTATTTCAAATGTTAATTAACAGCAAAAATCGATGGTTGTTGAATCGACATCTGTAAAAGAAGTGTCGACGAAATTGAAAACAGCGAGCACGATGAAATTTCTCATCAAATATTTCGAGTCATTCAACGTGAAATTTAATTCGGTGAGCGAAAAATGTCACAAGATTTTTTTATAGAATAAAAAATGTTTCAATGCTATTTTAGTTAATTTTTCCATTCTGATATTCTGAATATTTTTTTTTTTTCCTACAATTTCTAGAAATTATGAATTGAATATTAAGTCACAGGGATGTAAATTTCACTACAGTAATGCATGAGTGACAGTAAATTGTCTTGTTGTTGATAGGGGAGTATTTAACATTCAGTCATGCACAGATGGGTTTCAACCATACAAATAAATAAAGACACATTAAAAATATCGGCGTGCAATTAATTCGTAAGACAAAGACGTGACTTTGATTGAGTGTATTTTGTTCACGAGCAGATTTTATGTGGTTCATATCTGGATTTTTATGTAACGAGACCAAGTGTTATTCAGAAAATTTATTACTATCATCAATGACTTTCATTATATTCCTTTCTCTTGATTTTTTACTTATGAAATAATGAACAACGTGAAATGTAAAAAATTATCTATACGAGTGTTTTGACAATCATTTAATTATTGTAATTGAATAATTCAAGACTAAACAACATTTAAATGTTCAAAGTATGGAAAATCATTAAAAATTGTCAGTGAGAGAAGAATAAATTTAATAAGATCCATTCAAATTGTATCATTTCACAGATGAGACATGTGCACTATATTTTATCATATTTTCTCAAGTGGAAAATTGAACGTCTAATATAAACAGAATGTTCAATTCTTCCTTCTCAACTACAGAGATAACATTAATGCTATCTGTGAAATTGTACTGTCGAGAAAAATACTCGGAATTGCTACTGAATATTTTCTTTCTGTTCACTTTTAAATTTTTCATCTCATTATTTCTTCTCAAGATACTAAACATCAAATGACGTCTTCATATTCATCTCTACCACCTCTAACAAATACAAATCGCAATTTCATTCTACACCATGGACAATTGTACTAAAATTAACATAAAAATTAATTAATTCATTCTTTCCTGTTTCTCACGAAAAAAAAAAAAATTTATAGTTCAAATTATTAAAGTTATTTGAATATTTTTCATAATAAACTCCTTCAATATTTTATGTTTTTTTATTGATATTAACAATATCGGAACAATGTTGAGAAACAAAAGAATAAATATTGTGTGCAACACTTGAATTGAAAAGAAAAATTTTGAATTACTTCCAATACTTCAATTCACCATAATCGTTGATTGATATACGAAAGTCTACATTAAAAAAAAAAATAATTCAATAATGGTTTCCAAGCTCCATTGTTGCTATTACATTTATATATTTCAATTGGTAAAACTTTTTTTGTTCAATTGTTTAGTATATCTACTCAAACGTAAATTTATGAATCATCGAGAGTGCAACAATACCAGGCAATTACGTTTGAGCACGTGGCCGGATATATCAAGTAGGACTGTAAGTCCCTTTTCAATGTTGCAATAGACGCTTTCATGTGTGTGTACACGATTGTTTGAAACTTTGAACTTCACTCCATGAGAATTCGCAACTTCTTTATCTCACATTCGATACAAATTCACAATATTGAATGCACCATTGAGGAATTGACAAAACAACGCGATGTTAATGAGTAGTTAATTTGCACGTTGTGTTGATAATTATTGTACAGTTGCTTAACATCGATTAAGAATACAATCAAATGCGATTCATCAAAAACCATTGACTATGTTGATCGATAGATCGATTAATTCGATGTCCGCTTACCCATGTCGTTTGCATTGATGTCGAGTGTTGTCTCTCGCTCTACTTCATGTCAAATTAGTAAAAGTCAGGATATAATGACGACATATCTGGAGATCATATTGATTACACTAGGCGTTGAACTTTATTATTCTTTTTATTTTGTTACAATACCCATCAAACCGTTCAAAAAATATTTTTCATCGGGAAGACGAGCACTATCCAACGCAGTTTCAAACACTGCGTTTTTCTTGGCCGTTCAGGAAGTAGCTCCCTGGTCTGGCTGGAGCTGTGTTCATGATTGTGTTGCATAGAGCTTCCTTTTCTGATGGAAAATATTTTTTTGAACGAATTTCTGCGATGATTTTTGGATGAGAAAAAACGATTTGATGAATTTTGTGCCCCCTTGGAAGTCGATTTTCGTGCACAAATAAACCCCATCTATTTCTTCGGGAATACGAGCACTATGCGAGCATGGTATGCAGTAATGAATTCAAGAATTGATACAGATCAAAGTGCATAAATCGTGACTTGATAAAGTCAATTCCATCGGTATGGAAGGGACGTGAGAAAATAATTGACAAAAAATATTATCAAATCTTAAAAATTTTTTTACTTTTATTTTCCATGTAAAAATTTATCTCGTGATACTCATTCTCTTATGAAATTGCATTGATGTATTTTCTCATCTAATAATTTATGAAACTCGATATGAAAAAAAAAAAAATTAAAAGCACAAATGATGATAAGAAATATATCAGTCAATTTCCGTAAACTCTCACTCGAATTTTTTTTATTTTCCGCTCAATGCTTCTTCATTCTTTGTTTACTTATTAACTTTTTTTCCCACTTAAATTTTTTCTCCGCTCAGTTTTATCGCGAGTGTGCAGTAAAAAGGTCAAATGTCAACGTGAAGAAAACTATTTCATCTTGTTATTTTTCTTCATTCCATTTTTTTTCTTTATAGAAAAGTGATAAGAGGGATGAACATGAATTGACAGTTTCTGGGAATGTGTGGTTATGATATTGTGATTATTCAACTGAGACAATGTTGCATTGTGAAAGGAGAAAGATAAGAGAAATTGTAGGGAAGGGAAGGTAAAATGAGAAAAGAGGAAATTCAGATGAACAAGCAATTTTATTCGTGTGCTTAATTGACTTGATAGTGATCAAATTTAATTGACGTACCATTAAAAAGTCTATGAATCTCGCATCCATTTTCTTCAACTTCCCTTTTTTTTATCATCGTTACAATAATTATTGTTATTATTCCGTTATTTACTTCCCGAATGTTATAAAACAATGAGAATTCTTCATCGTCAGTAAGCGCAACAAAAATTTGTTACCACGCGAATAAAAAGGACAATAAGAAAATGATCAAAAATAAAAAATATCTGTGCGATGTTTCTCTGTTGAACAAATGAATATAATCAACTTGTTAAATTGGAATTTTATGGCTCATATGAGAGTGTATTAATTAAAATTTTATGATGTTGTCCGATCAATTTATTGACAGTGATTAAATATTGCTGTCAAAATGTATATGCACAGTATGCCATATCGGTCACGCAACTGTTTAATCAATGTAACTTTATAGAACATTGACAATATTTATCTTCATGCTTGCCTGACACTCCACACTTATCTATATAAACAAAATGAAGCGAACAGAAACAAGGGGAAAAAAACACCGTAAAACACAGCAAGACTGATGATCAAAATGAAAACGAAAAAAAAAACTGGTACGAGTTACGAGCTCACATGACACTAGACAATATTCAACTCATGTACACACAGACACATCTATTTGAATCTGATGTATCGTCATGTTAATGTATCATGAACTTTGATGTATAAAATTTTAATTAACGATCATTCACTTTTACTCTGATATGATTGAATCAGTCAGTGATAAATTATAATTGAAATGAAACTCATGAACTTATTTTCATTTAATGATATGTAACAGTTGGAAAATTGAACAATTTGAATGTTAATTAAAACTCGTTTTTATTTTTTGTTACAGGTGAGTAGGAGATCGAAAGAACGTGTGTCCAGTCACCAAGATAAAGGGAGGGTGAGTCGTAGAGAAAATGCATAGAGGAAGTTTTAGAATAAACTTTTAAAGAGTACTCTATGAATTGATTACTAATTAACGAGGTTTCTCCGCTCTTTCAATGTGAATACACAAGTTGCTATGCAATAAAACGTGAAAATTGAATTGGTAAAATGAGAATCAACGTTAATTTCACATTAGGAAGAGGAAATATTTTACCACTCGATTTTTAATTATTTTCTTTTCTATTTACGAATACAAAGTAGTTATGAATTCTATTACCGGTTGGGTGATTAATTACAATTCGAATGAATTGGATGAGCGACTGCAGGAGAAACAGGAAAATTTTATGAAATTTAAAATTAACCGTTGCACAATCTTATTGTAAAAACAAAATAATATCCGAGTTCAATGATCCAAAAAAAAAAAAAATAAATAAATAATTTTATCTTAAATATTTCACATTTTCAATTCGAATGATAGAAATATTTCTCATCCAAATGACTCATGTTTATTCATTTATATTTTCATCGAATCATCTATTTATTTATTTTTCCACACAATTCCACACCTTATAGAAAGTTTTTCTCAACCCAAGTGAAACTATGATATGGCCATATTATTACAGTCGATGAATCATTGATGGTAACAATACCTTTACTCGATCCTGTCGGTTGCGCTATAATAGAATATACACATACATACACAATATATTATTCAAATATATACCACCATTTATGTGTACACATTCACTTCTTTGGTTTTGTGATACGTGCCAAGACACACGCGTGGGTGTTATAGTGAAATGGGAATTTATATTCACAAATTCAACAATGCACAATGTTCTACTTCCTAAACTAACAATCATTATTTCATCTTATCTCTTCATTTTTCTCATTTCACCCTTCTGTTCCACCATCCTTCGCAACTCTTATCATCGTATCAATCCAATACACATCAACATATATTTACTGAACACAAAAGTGTTACGACATTACCAGAAAAAAAAACGAAAAAAAAAAAAAACCAGAATATTGTTGAAAAATAATTCTACATTGACTCGTTTTATTCACGGTGAAATGTTTACAATAACGATTTATATTTGTTAGTTGAAAATATTTATTATCGTAGAAGTAATTGTTTAATTGTTTCAAATAATATTAAATATTAATTCTCAATTGATAACAATTGACGAGATAAATTTTCCTGAAATAAATAATCAAGCTGTTCACATTTATTTATGTAATACAGTGCGACATATCTCAATTACTTTCAATTTGTTGTTGACGTATAGCCAACGATTTCGAGTATGAGTGGCAGTTGAAAAAACATAACCTCAAATATATGCGTACAACTTTTCCAACGAAACATTCATATATGTCGCGAGTGCGCTAACACAAATACAGACAAACACACTCAAGTGAGGTCCATTGAGTAAGTGACGAGTTTTTAGCGGTACAACGACCGAGAGACATTTACGTTTGCCACCTGGGTTGAAGGAATGACGTGCGAGCTGATACACCGAAGAATGTCGCTTCATCTCATTCTTTCACTCATCCACTCACCCGCGCACTCAATCGCTATCTCACTTGCTTATTCATTGCATAATAATTTTTCATTCATACATATCTTTCTATCTCACTCGCTATTACTCTCTTTCATTCCGCGTCTATATAACCTTGCGTCTTGCAATTTTGTCTGAGTCATCCACTTGTTTACTGTATAGTGAAAGGTAATATATAGAGGTAATACAATTTAACGTGAATAATGAATGATGCGATAATTGTTTGACGATGACGAATTCGATTAGGAGAATTAATCATTCGTTAGTGATAATTTTTTTTTTTGCCTTCTTCGTTTCCTGTCGTTGTTTCATTTCGCACATGTGTCATCATTGAGAGGAAATATTTGAGGATTGATACGTGGAAATAATGATGATTGTGAAAAAAAGAATAGGCAAGTTATTTTGAGAACAGGGACAAGATTTGAGAATGGTAAAAATATTTGTGATATTTCAGTCTCATTTCATAATTTACTGTCGATTTTTATATTTTATTTGTGAAATGAGCTGTTGGTTTGGATTGAAGATATATGGAAGTGTGAAATAGAGAAATAAAAAAGTTAAATGGACAAGTAGAAAGTGATTTTGAAGGGCAATTAACGTTAACGAGAACACGTGTCCGTTTAGTTAAATAATTATTTGTTGGTATGAAGGAAATTTGCATGATGCATAAAAAGCATTCATATGAATAACATTGGTGAATGAATAAATTTAATAACGAATAAAATCAAGTGAAAGCCAAGACATGATTGTTAAAAGAATAATTTTCCCTTTTACTGACTTTCGAATACAAAATTAAATATCTTGAGATTGAGAGAAAAAAGTGGAGAAATAAAGAATATGAATATATTTATATTAATGTTTGAATGTATTCGAGAGAGGATTTTTTTTATATCATTGCAGTAATTTTTATTATGCATACAGCACGAATTTCCCGTGGAGAATTTCAATGTCCCCGAATTTTATTCGCGGTCAAAAATCGTGGCCTACTTTAATTTCATCATAATCTTTCAAAGTAAAGAAAAAACTGAAGAATAAGACAAAAAAAAGTGTAAAGATGTAAAGCATGAAATTATAACGAATTTTTTTTTGTCTATTTTATGTTCTATTCATTCGCAATTGCAAGAAAAATATTGAAAAGAGTACAGACATTTGGAAATGTTGTGATTTTATATTTTTATAGACATGTTTTTTCCAGTAGTGTTGTATACATTCACGAATGTCTTGGAGGTCGAATAGTAGAGTGTAGAATAACAAATGGACACAGTGAGAAAACGGAATAGAAAAAAAAAGAAACGATCACACAATGCCAGACTGCGCTTTATCGACCACTCTCGCACACAATCTGTGAGTCAGTGAACGCATATTGAGAATCCTGAAAATACTATTTAGATTGTATATGTGCGCATGAGTCTCATGGTCGGACAAGTCACAGTTCGCATTTCCTGCAATCTCTTTCCGGTCATTTATGGAAAAAACAATAAACAAAAAAGTCACATATTATCCTTTTTATTATTCATTCAGAATTTTTTTATCGGCGGTGATTCCAACATTGTGAATTTTTTAGGTTTATAACTTGGAGAATTATTTTCAGTAAGCTGAACAAAATACCTCGATTTAATATTTATAATAAAATATTTTAAACAGTTGAAAGTATTAGGATAGATCGTTATATATTTCAAGCTCGATAACTTGCTCAACAGTGCAACAGACGTTGATCCTTCTTTTCCAACTGCTTTTAAAATATTATACCTGACTCGTTTCCTGTGTTTAAATTCCCATATCGCTAACTAATATTGAGAATATTTCAAGTATTCCCCGGATTTATTTAACCACACCAAGTCCGTTTATTTTTTTTAGTCCTGAAATACTTGATAAACAACTTAATCTATTAATATTTCCAGAATTCACAAATTTAAATGATCTTTTTGCTCAGTAAATCTTGCTACTTTTCACAATCCCAATTTTGAATTGCCATTAAAAAGTATTATGGCGTTTCTAGCGATGGATCCGAAGCAATCAAGAGATTCCAACGAAAATGCCATGAAGATTTTTTTCTGTGAAAAAAAAATGTCAATAAATCACCTCGAACTATTTCCCTACGAAAAATAAAGATCACTTGGCGAATTTCATAAGAAAAAAATCGTATTTTAGTTCCCATCCATTATCTGTTGAAAAAACTTATGAAAAATTAATTTTCCGGTGAATATTCTCAATATTCAAGGAGGATTTAATCCTCATGAATCTGTTCCTGTTTATTAAAAATTTTGTTTTATCAGTATTTAACATGTAACACAAAGAAGCTGAAGTCGAGTCTTGATCCCGTTGGAGAAATGTTATTTTTAACTTCTCATCATCATCATTCCGGTGTATAATATTGCACGTAATGATACGTTACGTACGTGACTCTATCTAAATCGTCGCAAGTTCGACAAGAGACAACGACAACTATATATATAACAAACGCGACGTCGATCACGTCAGACAGACTTTGACCTCCTGGACTCGCCCACTTGATACACGTGATGCCAAATAAAATCTGAATAAGAAACAACCAAAGTAGAAAGCCCACAAAAATAAAAAGAAACAAAAATAAATATGAAAATAAAAATGAAGATAAATATAAGGAAGAAAATAATGAAAAGAAACGAGAAAAAAAAATGTGTTTCAACCCGATAAAGAAAAGGGAATTGAATCCAAGTTCCCGTTATATACAAAGGTAATATACGTGCACACATTACTCTTTGTACAGTTTCCACCTCGAAATTCTTCGTATGACTCAAAGCCCAACCGATGCAATGGCAATACCGCAAAAACAACATTTCTTGGTACAGCTACGTAGATGATGACATGACGACGATGATACTAATCAGTTATCGACTGATGTAACTCAACGACGCATAGATCAATTAGTCAACGCTATTTTATTTATCTTGATTCAGTCTATTTACGTAGAAATTTCCTTCGCGTCACATTTACTGAGAAAATTGCGATGAAATTTCCGATAATGATTCAGGTTATCAAGAAGAAAAAAATTCATCTGTGTAAATTACGATCTGATAATAATCTCCATATGTATCAATTGATGTAATTGAGGTTGAGGAAAGTGAAACAAGAGGATGGAGAAAAAAAAAATGAAGAATTATCAGAAGTTATCACAACAAATGTAAAGAAATTCTTTTTTTTTTTTTTTTTTTCGATGTTATCATGGATTCACAATATCACACTTGTCTGGAATTATCTTTTGATACTTTCATTGAACTAAACGCTCGACGAGTCATCAAGTGAATGTACTCAATCACAAAGAAACCAAAACAAAAACCACCGGATATTGATACAAAATAAAAATTGACAAAAAATTCAAACCTCAACTTTTATCACAAAAATAATGATGAATTCCAAGATATCATCGTGAATTGATTTCACTGTTTTTTCAATGGACATAATCAACTGTGTTGAACGTGAAGCTATCCACAAACATCTCATATGAGAATAAAACGAAAAATTTTTTCCAAACATTTCAAGAAGAAGAAAAAAAATTTATGTATTACGAACACTCTCATTCATGAGATAACTGCCACTTAAACTCATTACAATAATGACGGTATAAGGGCATATAAATATACATACAAGCATACATCTCTATATAATACACGCGGTTGAGGTGAAACCACGTGTGTGTACATATATCGTATGCGTGGTGCCCCCCTCTTGAGACAACAAAGATAGCATAGGTTAGAGGCACTTGGCGCAGCTGTTACACGCGCGCGCGTCTCCACAAAGAATACGACGTGCGCCACATCACTTCTTCATTTTCGTTTTCATCTCTTCTACTTCTTCTTCATCCTCATTTTCCCCCCCTGTCATTCCCTCACTCTATCCGTGTTATTACCCTACCCTCACACACTGTAATACACAAATTGTAGTTGAGACAGAGGAGAAAAAGAGAAAAAAAAAGGATAAAGGACTGGTGCAATTGAAATAAGAAGAGAAAGAAGGATCTTTTGTGGGTAGACACTGAAACGCAAGTCAAAGTGTGACGTACAAAGAGAGACGAAGATAAATAAATGTATATAGAGGGCGCGGATTGTTGCGTGAATATGGTGGGGCAACCGGAGAGACACACTGAAAGAACACACACGATTTCAACGTGTTGGTTTGAATGTTGGGGAAGTGTGCGAGTGAAAAGCAGCCAGTCACTCAGTCAGGCACGGTGAGGCGATAGTGCGCCATCGTGTGTGAGGATCCATGTGAATTATCAAAGGGACAGCACGTTTATTTTGTACACAAACAATTTTCCATTGAATTTCATAAAAGAAATAAATGAAATACTAAATATAATGATGATAATTTTTGTATATTTAAATATTTAAATTAATTGTTTTCATTTTTGTGGACAATTGAATTTTGATCGAAATATTCAATTGTTTTTGTAACGGAAAATTCATCCACTGCCAAAACGTGGTTAGAAATATTACGACCACGTGTTGTTTGTGTTGTTTGTGTTGTTTGTGTTGGTTTGTGCGTGATATTTAATGTTTATGTATTTTTATGCAAAAGAGAAAGAGACTAAATTACATACAAAATTGTAACGGATTTGTAATTAATTTAAGTATTGAAAATTTGGAATTTATGGTGCGAAGTGAAATTAAAAATACTGAGATTGAAGTATATTAATTGTTAGATGTTGAAGTATAAAATTGTGCGAATACATAAATAGCTAAATAAATAGATAAATAAATAAATACAAAATGCCAAGTCAAACCACGACAATTTTACTCAAATGTTCAATGGTGGACGTGCCAGCTCTTAACCACGTGAAGCTCAAATCTCTATACAACGTGAGTTTCATCACGTTTATATTCATATTGATTGTGCGATTGGGGTGAATTTACAAAAGTGGATGAGAGTGTTATTATGAATGCATTCATTGCTTCAGGGTATTACGAATGGAGTAATTGATTGATGGATGAATTGATGGAGAACAGAATGAAATTCTAATTTTATGATTGAACAAGTTTTGGAAATGGCGAAAAATGTCGAGGTCGTGCTAGGTCGAATACCAATTAGTTAGTTCCATTACTTGCTATTCTGTACTTCTCTTGGCTCTTCACAATTCTCTTGTTATTGATGTCTTTGTTTATTTTTCTTTCTCTTTCTTTTTTTTTATGCATGACTGGAGGAAAATTTTCATCATTGTAAAATTGTTTGTACATTCAAAGTACATTAATTCCAGTTTTTTTTTTCCCCTGTTTATTTAATTGTGCGACTTATGTTTCGATTGAGAATTTGTAGATACAATCATACTTCCTGCAACATTTTTTCCTTGTAAACTTTCATTTTGTAAGTGATAATTGAAGCCGATATGAATTTATAACATAAAAACCATCACAATCTTACCGGAAGCTTCGTTGTTTTGTTTTTCCTAGAGCATCGCATGGATGGTATTATCACATTGTCACAATGACACAGTTCTGGTGTCATTCCAATAGAGAAAAAAAAATAATACAAGAAAATTCTGTTTGACAATTATGAACATGAGCCAAAGAACAAAGGCTACAAAAACATTTTGGATTTATCTTTTTTAGTTTTTTTCATGCTCCTCGATGCTCATTCGAATCATTTTGTGAGTTATTGCTTGGTACAATACACAGTAAAATTGATGGACTAACAATGGATTCACTTGGACATGCACTCAGAAGCAAAATGGTTTTATTTATTTGCTGTTGCTGCTGCTGCTGCTGCTGCATCGCATTTAACTATCATTGTACTGGGAGAAATGACATGAAGTATATTATGTTTGAAATACAAGTCGTCAGTGCGAGCATTAACCTATCTGTTGGTTCGTTGGCATATGCAGTGTATATTAGTTCAGATGTATGTATGGATAGGGGGGCCAATGAACGAGAGGGTGGCGTTGAAGACAAAAAAATAATTGACACTGACGGTTGAGCGACAGTGGACTTTTTTTTTCCAACGCCTCTGTCTCATGCAGACCAAGTGTAGACCAGTATGAGAAATCTCGTTTTTTCGGGCGTTTTTTTTGTTTTGTTTACTTTGTATAAAGAATTGAAATACGCCAAATGGTCCCACGCAAAAATATTTCTCATGTGGAATACGATACAATTCATTTAGTCACTGTTTTTTGATTATTTGGATGTTGTTTCCATTTTTTCCTTTATTTTTCAATGTTTACTTCACTTTCGTTTGCTTTTTTTCCTTCATTATTTGATGATATTGGCTTGATTATTTTTACAAAGTGTGAGTATAAACAAAGCAGGACGGAAAATTACTCACGTGAGAGATGTCATGGCGGACATAAAGATTTGTTTATATGGAGAATATGATTATTATTTTTGCTGATTCTATCAGCTGTGAATCAAAGTAGGTAGAAGCATTTTTCAAGATAAAAATATTGTTTATGTTTCTAAACTGACAAATATAATCTCCAACATTTGTTTTACCTCAATTTTTATTTTCCCATTTGCTTATCTTACAAACACTTCAGCTAAGTATGACAGAAATAGATACAACCATAAATATATTCGACGTTGACATTTTTCTTTACTTGGGATAATAATCTGGCGGTTTTGAACATTCTCTAAATTTCTTTTCTCTTATCAGCGACAGAAGCATTTTCACTGTTTTATCAAAATCTCCAAAATCATCATCATTAACATCATAATCAAAGAACAATTAAATATTCCAATAGCCCAATATGTCCTAATTTTTTCATTCCATTTTGCACTCTTTTGTTCACTTTTCTTCATTCATTGATCTTCAATTTCATTTCCCTCATTGTGTTTGATTATCAAACTAATCTTTTCATGTATACCTGAGTCCAGGTCAGACATCAAATGACCAGGTCGTCATTGCCCTCGTGGCCGTGAAAGTTCCGGTTGGAATTTTTGCTTCTTATTCTCCTTTGCAATGTATCAGTATTTATATATATATTCACTGGACATGTGCAACATGCATTTTAATGTTTGCCATGAATATTGTCGAGAGCAAGGTAAAGGTAGAAGCTCCCATGGGGCCCAAATCTTCATGCCTCAAGGCATTTCATGACCCTAATAACACTCTCCCTTTTATTAACATCAAGAACTTTCCATCATGCCCAATATTTTCTTGTTTTATATTTGTTCTTTTCTTTTTCACTTTTTCATATCCAGTGAGGAATAAATTTGTCATTTTTTCTTTCTTTTCACTCTCACCGTTTTCGCTTTTTTTTTTTTTTTTCTATCATGGTGGTAGTGGTGTCTGGATACTTATCGGGTTTTTTTTTATTTCTCACGTGCATCTTTACGACTTAACATTTGCCTCGCACTTAACTCTGTCCATGACGAGCCCATCGTCGCGCCCTAACGCCACTCAGGGGACCTTACCAGGGTTGTTGTTGTCATCATCGTCGTCATCATCATTGTCATGGTGATCTCTTTACTTGCTATCCTCTTCCTTTTTCTATATACGATGCGCACACTTCTTCACTCTCGAGTGACTCGACCCTGTTGTCGAGTGAACCATGAAGACGTCCCTGGTCTTCTTCCAAACAATTCAAATACCACTTGTTCTTCTTTTTTTCCTCTTTAGTTTGTATTTTTTTTCTTGTTTGTTTTCATTTTTAATTCACATGCAATCGAAGATTTCAGGACATTCAACTCTTGGACGATAGATACACCTCATTCCTCTATCAGCAATTTTTTCAAGACATTTTCAATCATCGTCTGATTTTTAGATACGAACTGAAAGTCAGGGAGAGATTGCTTAAGTTATCAATTAAGAAACTGCAATTATTCAATTGAAATTCACATTTGTTTTATAGTGCAATCCGATTTTTCATGATTATAGCGAAATTCCAACAGTTTCACTCAATTTTTTGATTTCTCATATTATCTAAAATTGTTCAGAATTGATCAATTGACATTCTCAATTAAATTTTTTCTCTTTTGCTTTCCGAGTATTTGAACGATAAGTGACCTAATTCCAATATCACTAATCTTCGAGCAGGCTCCTGTGGCAAATCAGTTCATTTAGAATTACCATGTTTTAATATACGAACTTTATTACTTTGAATAATCACCGTATCCAAATAGTTTGACATTAATCAATCGTATTACCTTTAAAACATTAATTCTTAAATTCTTCATCTGTTACTTACACCAACATATGAATATGCATTTACATTCGTAAATTATTGAAAAATCATAACGAATATTTATTCGAATATGATTATGAGAATATGTAAATGAAAATGATATAATTAAATGTGAATTATTGAAATTTGTTTGTTAAAGATGTCGAAAATTTTTTCAGCTGTCAAACGTAAATTCACTTGCGTTTATCAGTGACGCACCGTTGCGTTACATTGTGCGCTCTTAACCCAACTTAACGCATATATTCATACAACATAAAGAGGTATATGGGTACTCGGGCGCGTTTTCACGAGTGCCAATTAGAGCGCTGCGCATCGATCGGGAGAAACCGTTGAACACATTAGCGTCGGACAGTTAAACTCTCTAGCCATTTGCGAATTGTGAAACGTTCTATGAGTGTATACACACATTTACAAGCGTTGATGTATAAATATCTGTTGAGAAGTTCTGAGCAACCCGCACCCATTTAAAATGACAAAAAAAAACATAAAAATTATGGACAATGGAAAAATTATGAAAAAATATTTATATGTAACATCTGGTTCTGGAGAATGGAGAAATGGACTTACCAATGAAGGTTGAATTCTATGAAAATATAAAATCATGGGCAATTTCACTGACTTGCAATCATTATTTACCACGTTTTGAATGGTAATGTCGATAGGAAAAAAAAAAGTAGGAAATGGTACGAGAGAATAATAATTTATACGATTATTTGGAATTCGTATTGTGAGAAATTGGAATGGGATTGCTCTGGCGCTTTTGTGTCATTTTTTTTGTTTCATGGTGTCTAATTTTATTGGATTTATATTCACGAAGATTTCAAAGATAAATTTTTAGTAAAACTATTGTGCATGTACCAAATCAAGATATTGTTGTTGCATATTGAATACGTTGATGTACGTCACTGGGTGAGACTTTCACTTTGTGTTTGTTAATTTCAATTAGAAAATCGAAATTTTTGTTAATCAATTGAATGAATATTTTATTCAACATGAATTTTGATGATTAAAAATATTCTACAAACAATGAACAGTTCGCATTTATATGACGATATCAACACAGAATTATCGAGATTAAATGATTGAGTTCCAAGTAAACTTTTTTTATTATTCCAGAAAAAAGAAAACTCTGAGAAAAATGTGGACAAAGTTTTCAGTAGACATTCCACGACCTTCGCGTGCTCAATTGCAGAACCTTCATGACTTTCATATGTTACTTCAACTTGTCGACAGAAAATTCTTTCACGTACTGACTCTAGACAAATCATAAAATAAAAAAGATCAACGAGAAAAGGAACTGTTAAAAAAAAATACCCGTCATCTTTTTTTCTCACTGTCACTGTAATGTTCCTCCCTTGATTAATGAAATATGTATAAGTCATTGATATTTTTAGTTTTCATGTATACAATGTAACCCCCAAAACAAATAAAACAAAAAGTGTATACTCGATTGAGACACTTTTTTTTTCACTCATGTAACAGAAATAAATTTTATTCTTGGTTCAACTTCAGATTCTCGGAATTCATCTCACATGAAAATATCTCAAATTCGAATTTTTTTTCCCCTCTAAAATTATCATGATGTAAATGAAATATTAAATCACAGCCATCAATCTATTGAATAAATTGGAAAAAAAAGACGGCAACAAATTCATTACACCAAATAAATTCCGAAATTTCGCAATCACATTTGTTAAATATTTCACTTTTGCATTGAGAATATTCTACAGACTTGAAAATATATTTTCTTCTTCACTATGCACTCGAAGTATAAACAAAACAATAAAGATCACATATAACTTAACACACACACACACACACACGAACTCACATAAATATTTTTTTTTTCGGTATACGAGTGATTATATCCAGTAATATATTGCACTATATACACGCACTGGCGCGCAAGTGATAAAGCCATATGTTGGTTTATAATTGCGCGACTGGACAAGTTCCAAGAGTTCGTAGACAACAAGTTACAACGCGCGCGTGACATGACCCCACTGAAAAAAAAAAAAAAAAACAAAACAAAACAAAAGAAGACAATTAGAAATATGAAATGATAAAAGTAGTGATGAGAAAATGAATAAGGAGAGAAAAAAAAACATGAGAATGATGATTTAGTTGGTAACGTCAAATGCACACATATGAAGAGACAATTGTGCGATGGCCTACATTAAATGAAAACTCCTTTGCGCACGTTTCTATTCTCTCATTAACTTTATATTATTATATATTACAACTTCCCATTGACTCTTTATCATTAACCCTCATGGCTGCATTAATTTCATGTTGGATATGTCTCCAACAAATCGAGAACGCGTGTCTAATATAAATTTTAATTTGTATGTGTGTGTATGAGGTTTTTTCTTAAATTACCTATGTACAATGTTCTTTATTAACGACATATTTTCACACTCTAATTCAAATGATGGAAGTTAATTAATTGGCTTATGATAACCCCGTTTTGAAATAGATCGTTTCCCCCGTCTTATCTTTGATAATAATCGTGACAATTCAGGTTTGGACATGTTCAAAATATCAGTTAGGTATTCGTTTGTACAGTCACCTAATTTATGTATTTGTTATGATTTGATAAATTGAGATAAACAATTATCACAATTAATTTACTATTTGACAAAAAATTATCGCCCCATTAAATTTTATGTAAAATTTACAATGTATATGACACTTATCTGTTTTTTTTTGTTTTTATCATTAAGAAAAGCACCATAATATTTATTTTATCTTTTTCATTTCTTCCGCGTTAACTCATTTGTGTAATTATTTTACTTTCGAATATTTCACTGAGATAATTAAGAAAAAAAAATGATAATGTGATTATAAAATACAATTTTTTTGTTGTTGAAGTAGTGACAAATAATTAAATGACTGTTGAAAAATATAACAACACAGATTTCATTGATGTGATTCGACAATTTCAATTGAAATAATATCAACATGTAATTTCACTTGTTCCATAAGAAGTTAATTGCGAAAAAAAAAAAAATTTATCCTTCGTGTTTTATTACTTGCAAATCGCGTGAATAAAATTAATGTTTGAAAGTGCAACAACAAAATGAAACAACACGAGAGACAATTTTTTTTTACTCCTCACTCGTTTGTTACAATATAAATCCAGTCAATTTGCAGGTGACGAGTATCAATAATCCACTCTGACAAGCCACAAACATCCTTGAGATGTCGGTATGGGAGTAAAAAAAAAAAGTAAAATAATAATACGAAATAAAAAAAAATAATGTGAATGAAAACATTGTGAATCGTGCATGTCTTGAAGCAGCTGGCGATTGCTCCATGTCCTAAAATACTGCATCGAAAAATCTCTTGTATTGTGCATTCACACAAACACATGGAACACATATACATTGGCAGGTGTCCACTACATCTGCCACAACCTGCGCTGCTGTATATAACACATCAAAATGAAATGAAGATAAAAACAGATTTACCTGATGAAAGTTGCTGAGAATTATTTCACATACGTTGTTTTGCCAGTGTTCACCTGCGTAGGACCAGGTGGTGAATATTCCAATCACTGTGTCGGTCCAAATTTTGTAGATGCGTAAATCGTTTTATATAATCTGGTACATGAGTTTGTGTGTAACAAACACGATGATGTTAATGATGGGTCTCGAAACAATTTTCAACATGGAGTACTTTTCTATAAATTTTTCCCTTAGTTTTCGTTTTATATTCTTCATATATTTATTTACGTATTATTTTTTGTTACACTGTGATGGTTGAGAAGCGGATGCGAAACTCTCTCGTTTCGTTTTGATCTTGGCCTACAGCTGTCATGCGATATCTCACGGTAAACGAGTCTTCTTCACGTCCTTTCACTTCATATTTATCATATTTTGCTTATCTTCTGTTTCTTCCTTAGCTTCGTCTTTTATTTTTCTTCTTCTTCTTCTTCTTCTTCACATTATCTTTACGTAGAAGTATCGACTCGAGCACTCTGCAAGTATTTCGTTTGTTGAAATGATTTTTGTTTTTCATTATTTATTTTTAATTATAAAAACTCTCGAGGCCAATTGTGTGATGTCTTTCGAAATGATATATTGGATAACATAATTCAGATATTTAGCGAGTGAAAAGGTGGGAGTTTTTTTTTTTTTGGTTTTGTTGATGAAAAGAAGCCATCAATTAAATTTGGTGGTTTTTATTTTCTCTTATGTCATGTCAGGTATTTATTATCACTATTTCTATTTCTTTTCATGTATTATTTTTATTTCGAGAGGTTAATTGCAGTATTGATTTCAATCGCTTGTTCAACATCAATTTCCGGACATTAATGATATGATGAAAAAAAAAAATGTAAAACGAACAAAAGCGAGTACTCATGAAGCATCGTCGTATTGTAAATGTCATTGTTGGAATGAATGGAAGAGAAGTAGAATAGAAGAGGAGGAAAAAAGAAAGTAATCGAATAAATGGAGAGGAAAAAAAAAACGAATGGAGAATAAAAAAATTGAAGATTTATTGATGATCTCTCTATGCAGTTTATTATTGTAGTGACTATCAAATGTCTTCGGTTTCACGCTGTCTTTAATCAATATCTATAGTGTCACATGAGACTTTTATATCGATAGATCGAAAGTTTGATATTGAATTAACACGGACGGTGGCCGTCCATTCGCATCCAAACACCTGTCAACTGACCCAAATGCCACTTTAAACGAATCAAATCTTTTCTCACCTATCAATAAATTTTTTTTTTTTTTTCACTAAAATGTCTTTCATTGCTGTGTTACTCTTTTTTTATTTGACATATTTTTCAATTTAATGTTACATACGAGTACACGTAACTGAGAAAAGTAAAAAAATACGTCAACAAGAGAAAGTCTTCTTCTTTCAATGTACTTTCAATATTAAATTATTTATGTACATGTGAGATATTCAATAAAAATTTTTAATAATTCAATGGTGATGAAAAACTTCACGATGTGATGATGAGAAGTTTTCTAAAATTATCTGTTGTCGGAATGTACAATTGAATTTGTATCACCTTGAAATATGGAAAAACAATTTGATTTTTCATTAGTTTATCGTGATAAAATTCGTGATTGTCATCGATGACGATGGTTAATAATGACAATATCAGTAAAACAGTTGAGTCATTGAAAATTATGGTGATTATCATGTGAAATGTTTCACGAGTGAGACAATTTTGATTTTAGTTGTAACAAAATGTTTAGCATGAAAGCACATTCGTCAGTTTGCGATTTTATCGCTAAGTTTTTGGGATTAATCGATGAGGTATTTATTCGATTAAATATTCATTTCAAGTGTGGTGATGGGTACCAAGACATTTTTTATTTTCATTACAAATTCCAATTCCGTTGTTTTTTTCTTCCCATTGTTCATCTGTCTTTAATTATTATTACTCTTGAATTGATACATAAAACAAATTGCTCACCGTTCTGCATTTTGCCCTTGTGTATTTCTTATACAAGACATTTTCATAATGTAGAATAACAGATGTCAGTAACAAAGAATATAAAAATGAACGAACAATAAACCGACTGACATAATTCACACAAGCTGTGTTAAGAAAAAAAAAAAAAAAATTAAACAAGAAAGCCAAAAAAAAAAGTCTGTTCTGTACTCTCACAAAAACAAAACAAATTTTTTTCCTTTATTCATCGTTTGTGTCATGAAACAAACGTCATGTTTACAGTCATACTATTCCTTGTTTTATCTTTGATTACGACGTTGTGTTTGGTCTACGTGATAGTTAGGACAATGCGAGTCATTGGAGTGCAATCATATCATGACAGCTAATCATTTTTATCTGTATTTTGATATTCAATCACAATGATTTTTTGTCCTCCAGACAAAGACAACGATATCATTAAAAGTTCATTATCAAATTGCGCAGCAGTATTTAATATAATTTCTCGTCTTCTCTCATTACAGAGTCCTGGAATGCACCATAAGGATGTCGGTGGTGGTGGCACAAAAGTTAGTGGAAAACCCGTGTCAGGTGTGGGCTCAGCAACCCTTACTGCATTATCATCAATTAATACATCCAATGGCAATCGCAACAAAAATCATCCAACGTCCCACGAGGTAAATTCACAATATAAAAATTCATTATGATTAATTGACTTTCTTATTTTACAGCACATTTAAGAATTATTTCAATGATGAACAATGTGAAAGATAATGTAAAGTTGGTTGGTAATGATTTACCGAAACATTTTCTACCATCAACTTCTTGAAAAGAAGAGAGGGAAAAAAAAATTTTCATATCACTGCTATATCTCATATTGAATAGATATGAACAATGCAATGGTATATTATATGGTCTTGTATGTGTACTGTGGTTCTGCATCCACATTTACGTAATCCACTATTGCAATTTACCTGCAACACAGTCACGAAGACACACGAGAGTACCCAAGAATGTATGTCAGATCGATCATGACGTTTCAAGGAGATGACTTTTCCATCTTGTATGAGTTCTCGAATAGAGATGGAGGGAGATATATACAAAGAGAAAAAGAAAAATGAAATATAATGGACTTTCATATAAAACCATCTATTGAAAATAATATCCATGAGTGAAAAAGAAGAAAAAGGAAGTGGAGATAATAATACAACAATTTTCTTTTTTTTCTTCGTACTGTGTCAATTGTAATCAAAAGTATCAATGGCATCAAATTACTGAATAGCGATCATATGTTAGTGTGTATTATTTCACCTACAAGATGTAAACATCATTTTTCACTTGGAATGCTCGTCACTGTGTGTACTCTCTCCCATTTTCTGGAGTTCAGTCGTTGTAAATTGTTTGTTGTATGCACACAAATATGACTCAGATTATATTGCGGATAATGTTTATATATCAACATAAGGAAACTCTTTTGCAGCTGCAAGACGAACTATGTTACACAAGTCGCACAATTAGGTGTGCAGTTTATGTGTACAATGTTTTTTTTTTTTTTTTTTTTTCATCGTTAGAGACTTTCTAAATTCACGTATGAATTAGTCAGCATGTGAAGAGAGTTGAATGAGGAAAATTGTTTGTAAGAGAGAAATGAGAATGATAGAGGTCAGCAGACTGTGGTATTATGATATTTCCACTTTATGAGATGGATATACTCAAATTTGATGGTTATGAAGAATATTGGGGAAGTGACAATGAGCCAAAGTGAATTCCAATGCATGAAGTCCATCAGTGAAGCAATCATTGCATGTAAAGTGAAGAATTATTTTCAATTGGAGGGATGATAAAAGTGGTTTACACGAATTATCAAGCCATTGTGCATGTAAATGTGTGAATATTCCCGAAATGGACAGCGGAATGTTGATGTTTTCATTGCATTCTTTGAGGCCAAAAATAGTTTTAAAGTTGATGCAAAGTTTATACACAAATGGAAATGGAATGACAAATTTATGCGAATGCATTGTGCATCGATGAAAACTCTTGGTTCTATTGTGTTGAATTTCAGTCATACATAAACAATTACCAACCACAATTGATAAATTATGTAGACGTCATTCAATTGATATTTCGATGACGATCGTCCATTATTTATAGTCACAATTCACTGATGAACTGATATTTACAATGTCATGTAAGCAAATGACGTCAGAACGAAAAAAAAAAAAAAAAAAACATTTGAGGGAAAAGAGAATTGAAAGCCGGTTATTGCTCTTTCCAATTCTATCTACTCATTATATTGTGCAGGACAAGTTATGGGTGAGATACAAGGCCACGTAAATTCTTCTTCGTGACGTTGACCACTGAGAATTTCCCATTGAAACGTTTCAGTATATAACGAATTTACATAATGTCTTGAAATTTATTTGCTTTCATATCGCTATGCTTATTTCAACGCGGTTTCTGTCCAATAAAATAATTTATAAAACATTTTAATTGAAAATTCAAATAAAAAATCTTTTCAGTATCCAATTTATGAATGATTTGATGAAGTAATTAGAACAATTATCCAGTGAAGAAACAAACACTTGAGCAAATTGATGCCTTTGAATTATCGGTCATTGCAGTCTAATGATGATATTCCAAGAGTTAATTATTTAATATAATAAATTAGACATTGAAACACCCAATGATGTTAACTGCAGGCCGATTGTCATGACACATTGACATATACCTAACTGTTATTGCGCGTTCTCACCAGTTTGAAGTACCGTTATCCTCGGATATGTTTGTAGTATACATGTACAACTCTGGTGCAATAATATTGCTCACGCCCATTTATGCCATTCCCTATATGTTGCTTTTGTACCATCCACCCAAGTGTCTACTGCATATATATCTCTGTGATGTGCGTAATGGACTTGGGTTATTCATATATCATATCAATCAATAATGACGATATATGTTTGAATACCTGTAGACATTTATTGAGTTATACCGCACGTTCACAATTCTCCGTTCAATATATCGTTGTGTACATTTTATTATTGAATTATTGTATTTATACAGTTGTAAATTGCTTTAGTTTCATTTTATTTTCTTAGATATGTCGTTGCACTCGTGGATTATATGTTTTATGATATGAACAGCTGTGATGGAAAGTTATCATTACAGTAGAAAAAAAATGACAACAAGAAATTTTATTGATGGATATTTATGTAGATGTAGAAATACAATTGAAGGAATTGTTAATGTATGGATGGCTTTTTTGATTTGGAGATGGGAGAGTTTTTATTGTATTGTTAATTGCTGATGTGTGGAAAAATTTGCGAGTTTGTATTTTTTTTTCTGCTCACTATTGGGAGGTTTTATTTTTTGTTTTGTTTTCCGATTTTTGTTCACAATTGTTTGGTAAAGGAATTGACGAAGCGTGTGAGGAGGAAAAAAAGGATACAAATATGAACGTAGGTAATGGGGACGTGCTGACAATAGGTAGTTCTTTCAATAGTTTTTTCGTTTGTTTTTATCCTTATTTCTTCTTCATTTTTCGTTTTGGGTGTCTGTACAATTTGTATACGCAACCGGTTCGTTAAGTTTCACTATTGGACATTTCGTAGAATTCAATGGATAAAAGTGGCACAAAATCCAAATTTACATGAAATATTGGGAAATTATCAATTTCTAACTGTAACAAGTTAACTTGACACAGTTGCAACTATGTCGCAATCAAGAATAATATCAACATTCCATGATTGACATTCCATTGTGGTTTTTTCACATTTTCGTTCATGAGTTCTTCACTATTTGCTCACAATAATTTTTTCATTCCACCCCTATTTTTTTTTGTCTATTCGCACATTCTCTCTCAAGTCCACTTTCATTCTTTCACGACTTTCAACATCATTCCAATTCACGTTTTTTTTTTTTGTGCTTTCTTTGTCAACTCTGACAATGGCAAACCATTCAGTATTTCTAGAATAATAAAAATTTGTGGGAGTTTTAACAGCGAAAAATAAAAGAATGGAAGTGAAAATATTCGTATTTGCTAGAGGTCGATGAACTGATATGATGATATGACTCAACACACGACTTTTCTCAATAATCTCATTGAAGCATCAGTGATAAAACAAAACTAGCAGATTACTACTGCGGTTTCCCATGTTTACAGTCTAAACTTGTAGATATAGATGATTATGTTTGTGGTATATGTGTGTTTACATGTGTTTGTATGTTTGAAGGTTGTGAGTTTATCTATAGGCGCGTGTGCGATTTGAAATTTTATGAGTGCGCGAACGAACTTCCGACAAAAAAATAATAAATAACGTCATTGGTGAAGGTTTATATAGAATCATAAATGGATGTGTGTACACGATGCTTTCGAATACCCATATTGACCTATCAGGATTTTACTGTGTTCTTACTCATACACACACATATGGCTATTTTCATCGTCTCTCTTTTATTCCCACTTTGGAATTAATACGACTCGTGTTCAATCGACTGTAAATATTTCTACTTCCGTTCTCGCGCTGGTCCTCCATTCCCACCATTACCAATCTAATTTCACATTTCACCTGCTTGGTTACAATGTATTCAAATACAAAATAAAAACAAATATAAGTAAATAAGTGAAATGAAAACGAACATTAAATGAAAGAGGATTGGATTAAAATGCAAATGTGTTGTAAAATAAAACCCAAAATTATGGAAATTGATGAAATAAAATATGTAATAGACTAGATAGATATATATATACTCACACAGTTAAATAAGATTGTTATTTGACGAGAAGAAAAATGTCGTCTTTTTATTTTGCTGTTTATTTTTTTTTTCTATCCCAATTTTTTTAGTATACTTCGGGTAATTTTGTAACGCAACCGGTTTTAAATGTGGTGGAATAACTTTTGCCAAAGAGAAAAGGTTATTGCACCAATATTATGATTATTATAACCACACAGACTGACACATTAAATATATTTGTGTACGTAAACATAAATAATTATCCATTAAAATATGTTCACGTGTATCCGTCAGCTGGAGAATTATTTTTAACCAACTGTGTCGTTTGGAATTGTCTGATAAATAATTGCTTTGAATTACAAACAATATCTATTACATTCACTGATA
Source organism: Meteorus sp. PSUC_FEM 10030008 (assembly GCA_018881525.1). Classification (NCBI taxonomy): domain Eukaryota; kingdom Metazoa; phylum Arthropoda; class Insecta; order Hymenoptera; family Braconidae; genus Meteorus; species Meteorus sp. PSUC_FEM 10030008. The sequence continues at coordinate 60,037 of JABMBR010005894.1, forward strand.
TATTTACATGTACAACGTTAATTAGTTAATTATCGCGATAAAAGTTTTTATCTACTCGATAAAAATATTGATCTGTTGGTATATGCATAGTAGTGATACGTGATAAATTGATAATACTTTGTAATTATTATTGATTCTCTATGAAGGAAGAAAACAAACTCATCATCTCTGACAATCCATTGGAGTTTTCTTCCGTCACAAAATACCATCACGTGACTTCCGGCAATGTGTTTGTTGATGCATTTTGTACGTGCAATGGAAATAAAATTGCCGCCAATACAACACATCTGCATACGTATTTATACACTCAGTGTGCGTATTGAATGATAGAGAGAGAAAAAACATTAAACAAATGTAAATTTAAAAAATTCCAATTTTGTTGTTGTTGGTTATAAAGAAATGGCCATTTCAGACGTTATATTTATTTCTCGTTTATATACGTGAACTTATTTTTGTTCACATGCGTTGCATTATGGTGTAAACAAGTCTTATTATTACTGAGAAAAGATTAAACGAATATGGAAAAAGACGAGAATAAAAGAGGAAGAAAACATTCAAGTCAACAAGTACTTATTATGTACATCTTTAACTTCACCAAGTTGCTTTCAAACCAGGACGTTTGGTAAAAGCTATGTGTACATAAAACTGATCAACTCGAGTAAAACTTGAAAACTTATCTCCGTCAGCGCATTTATGCTTGGGTCGCTTCAATGAATCATTAAATGTCTACCCAAGGCATATAATAAAATTTGGAGATAAAAATTACAGAATTTTATGTTGGTAACACAATAATGTTAGGAGAATGGTGAGAAGAGACAATACAGTGAGAACCTGAATGCTAAAAGAAAAAAACGAGAGAAAATTTACGTTGTTATATTGCCAAGTCAAGTTTTTCTTTAGTGTACTTGGAGTAAGCTTCATGCTCGTGTTCTTCTTACATTCCCAGAGTATTCTCTGGAACTGATCCAACCATCCACCCATCTATATAAACATGAGCGTGAAAGAAGATGAGTTGAAGGAAAAAAAAGGAAAAAAATTAGATTAAATATGAACAGAAGTGAAGGAAAAGAAGAAGCTAAAGTTTATGATACTACCAACTGACTAACACAATTCAGACTCTGTTTTCTCAAACACATTCAATCGTCCGTATGTGATTGCGTTTCTAATACAACTCATCTTCACATTGCCCACTTGTGTAATCATCCAAATGTATCTTAGATACACATGTTGAAACATTGCTACATCTATTTGGATGTGATGTTTTTTTTTACATTCAGGAAGGGAAAGATCTCATGGAATTTCACATAACCTTCATTTTCAATTTTTATAAATGAATACCAATGTGAAGCTTGACTGTTTGTATTGAAACTGCGATACCGTTACTGAACTTATCAAGAAGTCACGAGCTTATTTCATTCTCCAAGTAACTTATTGATGTATCATTCAAGTGGATGGTCATTATTTTCTATTGGATTAGAGTCATGTATCATTAAAATCGACTTTGTTTACATCGTTCATCATGAACTTTTTTAATATTCATTGTTCCATAAATACTGTTCGCCTTTTAATTGTTTCTAGTGAAGTACCATCGTGAAAAATTGATGATTATAGTTACGTCGTTGTATTATTTTTTATTTACAAATGTGCCGTAAAATTCTTTTTCTTATTAAAGTGAAGATACATCGGGAGTGTTGTACATGTTTTCATGTCACTATAGAAAAAAAAAAAGAACGAGAACTCGTCTTTATTCTTTTGCTACTTTTTTTTTCTCCTTCTTACAATTCCTCTCTTTTTCTTCACTCCACTTGCGTTTCACAGAAGTCCATAAATGGTTGTATGTCGGTCAGGGGATGCATATTGGGTGCTCAACTAGAAAACTCAATCATCCACTTTTTCATCTCTTTTATTATTCTATTTAGTATTAGAGAGATGAGCTATAAACTCATTCTTCAACTCTCACGAATGCTTTCTGCTTCTTGATACGACATCAAAGAATATTCCAGTCGTATGGGTCTACCTTATCGATTCCAGTTGTGATTGAGAATGGAAAAAAAAAAATGGAATTTTAAAGATGAAAAATTGATGAGATGTGATAAAGTGTGTTGACATTGAATTAATTTTATCAATAATGTCAACATTATCAATTTTTATTGAAATAAATTTAAAATAACTTAACCCATAATTGTCACTGAAAAATTATGCTCTGGGTTATGACCGGGATCCATTGAAAAATAGTAAGACAAGTATTTTGAACACGTTATCATGAAAGAAATGAAAAAAAAAAAAAAAAATGAACAATGCGAAATTATCTCGGAATCGGGTGACAGTTTGAGGCGCTTTTGCTTGTATAGAAGACATTGGAAGTGAACATCAATGGCGTTCACATCCCAAACATAAATATCTATATATATTAAATGAACACTCGACAGCAGTGTAAAAGGGATTCCATGCCCAAAAGCTCGTCTTCTTTATGCAATTATGCTAAACGAAACACTACGAAGAGTAGGAAGCTGAGAATAGACTTTCCTGAGTGCTCTTTTGCCAACATCCGCCCATGGAAACAAAAAAAAAATTCTATTGTCTCCATTAACACACTGGGAATGATCATGTCAGGTCTATACACACAAATAAACCAAACGAAAGAACAAGATAGAATAAAAAAAAAAAGATTTTGAAATCACGGCCGAATTTCAATTTTTCATATCAACATTACCAATCATGGAGTCAAACACAATGAAACAAATCATAAAAATTGAATTAATCATTTACTGTGACATTTAGTGACATGATAAAATTTCAATCTCACACACATTATGAAATATAAATATAGAGAGAGTGATATATCCAGGATTTATTATTGATCAGTAATATCAAACATTTCCTAACAAGGCTTCTGTGATTTTTGCTTAACGACAACACACACATCTCTAACTCAATACGTCGGCGTGGTTGACGACACCCACACAATATATGTTCATTACACACCAATACAGCATTCACACAAATAAAAAAAAAACCCCTACTGTGTAGGTGTAAGTTTCATACACATTCGTAATGCAACGCAACAGTATTTTATAATTTCTTACACGTGAAAATGTTGAAGAAAAATATTGTAATAATGAAAAATGGAAATAGGAAAAATAAGTTTTTGTTGTAGCAATGAGTGATTATATATTTGCCACCAACTTGAACGGCATTAGAAAGGCTTGCGAGGACTCAGGAAAACATCGAATGACTATGAAACAACAGAGAAAAAAGAGTTGGATAGAAATAAGAGAGAAAAAGGTAGATAAGATGCCACAAGGCAAACCGCATAGTCGACGTGAGAGGAATAATTGCTTGCTACTCTCAGGGCTGCCCACAGCATTCACGTAGGAATGTCATCAATCGAGTGACTGAGTCAACCTGCACTCGACGCAGAAAAGCTTTATGGACTTTTACAGTAAATTGAAAAGAGCAAAGTAGAATAGATAAATGAATGGAATGGAATAAGGGAATCATAGACGTTGCAATTATGACCATATAATGACAATGACAATGTGTTTCTGTACACAATCGTGGCAATGCAGACAGAGTGATGTAGAGTAAGATGCGAAAGTGAGAGAGAAAAAGAGGAAAAAGCCATTGAAGAGACCTTTCCGGAGTCATTAACCGCGATTGTGGGAGGCGGTCATTGACAGTCTGATATGTGAATATGTGTGAACACATTGCGTGTATTTGTTTAATGTGTGTGTGTGTTGTATGTGTATTTGTAGACGATGCATTTTGATGAATTTAAACCTTTAGGCGTCATTTAGGTCATGATATTAAAATGTTCAATTAGTTTATAATACCTTTTGTACTTCATATATATGTAAATGTTCATATATA
>JABMBR010005895.1:0-12601 GCA_018881525.1 Meteorus sp. PSUC_FEM 10030008
AAATATTTTATTTTATTCTTTTTTCTGCGTGTTGTGACAGATATCAATTATCGATCCTACTGTGGTGTCGTTGCTGTACAGATATATAAAATAAAAGTGTTTCGAATTTGTGTATGTGTGTGGTGATGAACACAGTGTCCATGTTTATTTACAACACATTTTTTGTAACGTGATTTATCTTGATAATTAATGTGTGTGGGGTGACGAGGAAAACAAAAAGGAATTTCGTACACGAGACGTCTTTTTACTTTTCAACTTTGACTCAGGTAATCAGATTTATTTATTACTGTTAATAAAAGAACAAAATGTACTTTTTCATTTTTGTGTTTTCATTCTGACGGGGGACTATTTTTAGATTACTTCCCCTCATGTATTTTTGGTGGTTGGGATTTTGTTTGAAGATTTTTCATTGAATTTCGTGAATTATTGAGTGAATGAAATATAAGAAGAGAAGAGGATTCAGTTGTCTTCATTCTCTTTTAGGTTATGGTGATAATTATGCATATTGAAAAAAATTGGAATTGTTGGAAATGTTTGATATGGGGCATTCGTTCATATCCCCCATTTGTGGTGGACTTTCATTGGCATATTCTTCATCATTGAACAAATAAAAATAAGAAGGTGAAATGTAAATCTGAATCTTCGAATATTCTTTCTATTTGATGTACGTTCTATGGGGGCATGTGAATCAATAAACGCGCCCAATTAGCGACGCAGCGTTTGGCGGGCTTGTCGATTGTTCCAATTTCTGGAGAAATAAATATCTAACTGCAAAACTAAAGCCTATGTAACTGTACTGGAATAACCATCAGTTCTAATTCCTTATTCCATATATTCGTATCCTCCTTCAGAGTATTTATTACGCTCCAGTGATAGTGACGAGTGTTAGTGACATGCACATAATAATTATTGCTGAAAGAATAATAAATATTTTCTGAGAATATCAAACAGGACGTGAGTGAACATGAGTAATCGTGATATTTTCATATGAAATTGTTTAGTGAATCATTTTTCGTTTGTCGCATACGAGAAAAATCATTCCTCGTATAGCCAACCTAACCTCAAAGTAGCTCACGCCATTTTCCATTCGCAATCGTTCCTTTTTCAACCTACATATATGTATATCTATATTTATATTTACGAGAGGCAAATTCATCTTATTTTCCTGTTTATTATTTAAACATTGATAAAAATATGCAACTTCACTCACTAAGATATTTACAACCACGATAAAAATATCAGCAAAGACAATTCAACGTTAATGTCGCTTTATTCATTTTCTTGGAAAATATTGAATAATTATTTGAGAGTGAATAAACTATTTACGAATAATGTTATTCTGGTATTCAATGCAATGAGTATTTGATCACGAACAATATTCATGAGCTGCACTTTCAAGCTTGTGAATAGCTGTCTTAATTTTGATTTTTATTTTCAATTGTTGTCGTATTTTCGCCAGTTGGTATTTTATTTCAAAAAAATTTTTTATTTATGACTCTTGGGTTTCTTAACTTGAAAAACATTGTGTAATATTTTTGTTTATATGGCATTGAGTCTCTGGTTTGTTCTAAATATAAAGTCACGTAATTCTATAGATACTCAACATCATTTTTGCTTTGATTTGTGATGATTATTTTTGTCTGAAGATCAATCGTGTGTTATGGATGAAGAATTATATTTTGTTAACTGATATATCACGAGTATTTATAACTACATTTATCCATTCGTTCAATATAGTTCGACGTTTGAGCGTAAAATGCCTTGAAAGCTTTCGATCACTTGGTAGAATCAGTCTGCCTTTTCTATCGCCGGAAGTCATTTCTTTTTTGGAGGACAAGAACGAAAGAGAGAAAAAAAAAACACAACGTCGACAACGATGACAACGACGTTAGTCGGCAGAAGAATTTCAAGATTCCCCTTTTCATCCTCGAAAATAGTCTCTGCCAACGATCGATATCAAAGTTTTGTTTTGTTCTTCATTCATTTTTCTCTCTTTTGCTCTCATCATTCTTCGATTGCTTTATCTATCATGTGCATTAGAAAATAAAACGACGGATGAAAGGATGAAGCAAAGAAGAAGAAAAAAGAAAAGAAATCAATTCATCTACATAGAATTGTGAACGATTTCGAGAAAAGGCCAGGGGGGTTTCCCTGATTACTGCGAATGACACGGCGCCGTCCATACCAACAAAGTACATAAATAAATACAGAAAATATCCTACACAGTGTACATATCATTAAGTATTTATTCATTCTCTATTTTCCATGAAATATTCAATTTCAAATTAAACGTTTTATATAATACGATTACACATTCAGTCGATGAACTTTGATCAACTTGTGCTCATCATCCACTCGAAATCATCCAAATTCCTTTTTTATCTTTAGATCCAATGAGTGAGAAAGATGACGGAATGAGCAAGAGGGAGGATAAAAAAAATTCTGAATAAAAGGGATATAATAAAATAACAAAGTCGTTTAATAAAACAAAAATATATCGGACCAAAACAAAAAAAAGGGCGTAAACGAGGTCAGCAAAGTTTTAACGTGTGCTTCCGTTAAAAATTCAGGTCGCGCTCGAGTCTTTACGAGGCACTTTCGGGCGTCATGTAAAATATTAAAAGAGAAATAAAAGCAAGAACAACAAAAAAAAAGAAGTGTGCAAAGAGGTAGAGGGAAAAAAAGGGGAAACTTTATTTTTGTTTCTACCTTAATTTTTATTTTTCATTTATTTCATTTTATATGCTTTATCATTCAATAATTTTTTATTTCCACCTTTTATATTTTTTTTTCCTCGTTCTCTCACAATTCTTTCTTTGCCTTCCTCTTTTTGCTTGTCTCGTTCAACTTTGCTTTCATCATATGAACATATTCAGAAGAGCAGGGGTTTTGACTGCAGGCGCCCGCATGACACCTGCTGCAAACTCTTGAATATTGGTGGCGGCGGGCGACCGCTCTGCCTACCGTCGGGTGCATGTTTAATGAGCGCGCGCTTGCGAACGTCCACCAGTTGACCAATGACGATACACACCACGACGATGCATCTCACTTTTAACTATTGCGTGAACATTGAACATTAAAGATAGGAATTAATTGTTGTATAGGGGGTTCAAAAGTCACGAACGACCATGAGTTCAATGACGATGTGGAAAAATGTTGAGTGAAAAAGAAATATGAAAAAAAAAAAAAAAATAAAATAAAACTGGCAAGTGAATAAAAAATAACGACACATGTGCTGATGAATAAGAATAATATGTATACAATATTAATTAATGTTGAGGTGCTACGGAAATGAAGGAAACCACCTTGCATCGTGGTCGTGTTCGCTCAACTCTTTCATTTATCTCGTGCTCTTTCTCGCTCTCTCTCTCTCTATTTCTCGCTCTCTCATCTTATTTTACATCGCACGCGGGTTCCAAGCGGAAACGTCAGTGGCTTCTAATAATAAGCGACACGTTCTACACACTGACATCACAGACACACATTAGTTTGCTTATATGTATAAATACATTTGTATGTAATGATTGCACATAACCCAGACGAGTTATCGCTGTCTCTTTTTCATCACACTCGCTCTGTTGACGACGTGATGGCGGTTGTGTAGATTTTGTGTGTGTCTCGTGTGTGTTTGTGCGCGTGTAGACAAGTCGCAGCGTGCAACGAAGAGATCTATGACCCGTTTCGTCACACTAAGTGAGAGCACACAGCACAACTCAAATTCTTTTTCACATACTTTGCAATATTTTTACACACGTGTCAGTTTCAATTGGAATACGAGATGTGACACGTGTACACATATAGTGAGGATTGCATGTGTGTAAGTTTGAGTGTGTGTTTATGTGTATTTGAAGATATCGATAATCATTAGTCACTCAGTTGTATTCGATATCCCGCACGGGATTCTTTCACTGTTTTCTTCTCTTTTCTATTTTCTGTGTCGTCAAGTTCTATTTCGTTCCTTGTGCGGTTATTTATTTATTTGTTGGAGGTATTTTTTCTTGCTTTTGCGCTTTCGTTTTGTTTTTCTGTCGTTGCGTATTGTTTACAAGAATGTGATGGCAGTTTGCTTGTACAAATGTAAGACAAATGTCGCGACGTTCAACGTCCTGATGTAAATAATAAAGGTGAAGTAGTGCATGTTTGAATGGTGTTGTTTGTGGTGGTTTTCTGGCATGAGGAAAATTTTTTGTTCCTTTTAGGTTAGTCATAGTGATATTTATTGATGTGATATTTCAATTGAGATTTTTTTTTTCGATGAATTGTTGAAGTTGGATTTGGGTTCATTGGGATTTGAAAATGTCAATTGATGAAAAAAATTCAGGGAAAATTTTATGATGGCAAAATATTGTGTCTCATTGTTTATTTAAATTTTTTGGAAGGTTGTGTTTATTGTGTTGAAATATTATTTTGGATTTATTGAATTTAGAACTTGATATGTTGAATTTAATTTGGTGAATAGAGTTAGGTAAATGAAAATACCCAAGTTTGTAGGACAAGAGTTAACATATCATTTGTGAAACTGTTTTACAATGTAGTGACAAGTACGTGTGAAGTAGTTTAAGAGTGCAAACGTATGAGTGTATGTAGAAGGAAGAGTATGAAAGGAAAATGCGTTCTGTTAAAGTAATTGTTCCAGTGTTTCAACGCATTTGAGTGATGAAACAAGTTGAGGTTGGAAATACTTCACGTCTGTGATTTAGTTATGTTAATTGATAACGAGTTTCAGAAAGACAAGGTTGATACTGACGATGTGTGTATTAAGAAAACAAAATATTTTCGAATTTTCATATCATCGTGTCGAATATTCCAACAAATCGAAATTTGTCTTGCAATTATTGTTAATTTTCCTATTCACTTTTTAACAACAATCAAATCAACTAATTGAAACAATAAGAATTTCTACCACCTGATTTTTCACTATGAAACAACAAATATTTCTCTTCATGTCTCACCACTTTGTTTCCAACCCCTCAACAATTCATAAAAACAATTCCACATTGTCATTCAATTTTTCCGTGCAAATTTTTTCTAAATAAAATAATGAACAATCAGAATCGCTTCATAATATTATCCAATGTATCAGAGTACCGTAAAAAATATGCCAAAGTAAATTAATTCAATCCATTAAAACGCTGTTGGATAATATGAAAAAAAATTCCGGCTCGTTGTTCTTTCATTTATTATTGTTTTTTCTTCCTCGATAATAAAATACTTGTTCTTATATATATATAATTCTTCATAGCCACACCTGCTTCCTTTTGCTGGTAACCACGGTAAACAACGACACCCCCTTGCTTTTTCACCTGGACAGATTGAAATCGATACACGAAAACAATAATAATAACAATAATGATGATAATACTAATAACCGAAATTAAGTATCCTTCTGTTTCATTCCATCACTGGAACAAGAAAAATTTATGTGCATCATCATCATTCAGTATCACCGCGTAAATATATTTTTGCCAGAATTATTTATAAGATAAAAATACGATAAAATGGTAGGGTATATATATAATAAGGAGAGAATAAAAGTATAAAGGGATGAGAAGAGTGAAAGAAATAAACGAAAAATAAAAAAAAAGGAACACGAAGAAAAAAATACAAAAGAAGAAAAAGAAGAATACGCGTGCCGAAAAGCCGACCAGCTGTCCTGGACAATGGCGGGCCGAGGGCGCACATGCGTAAACACGATCTCTCTAAAAATGTACAGCTGTCCCATCGTCTACAATCTCTCCCCAACTCTCCTACTCACTTCACTATTCAACCCCCTGTATTTCACGTTTTTTTTCTTCTCCAACCTCTATCACATCCCTATGAAATATTTATCTCTAATCAATCCACATTTTTTGTTTATTTTCTTCATTTTATTTTCATTTCATCCACTTGTGTTCAATTATCATCGCAATTGACATCGATACAAAAAAAATTCAACGTAATCTGCAATTAATTTATTATAAATTTCCATTTTAATTCTGTGTTTTGATAATATTGTGATAAAGATGTACAGGTGAACTCTTGAAACGCTGATTATTTTCATCGGATCAAACCACATCCTGTGCTAATTTTTTTTTTTATCCTCATCATCATTATTCTTCTCTTCTTGTTTTTTTGTATACTTTCATTCTCCATATTTGTATTAGACGTGATGTATTTTAGAGAGTGTTCGAAAGAGGGAAATAAAATTTTTTTCCTCGATATTGTGTGGCAGTCTTGTGTATGTTGTCCATAAAATGTTGGTCAAAATGAAATTGTATTTATATATATACAAATCTCTTATCATGTAGAATGGCATCGAAATGTACAACTAGCATTAACCAATGATACAAATTGACGTAGTCACGAAAATGTCGAGTTAATCGTCTCTCACACGAAATCATAACATTTATTGTTATTATTATCAATATTATTGATGTGTCATAATTATTAGTTCAGATTTTTCTTTGTTTATATTCAATTAATCTCCAGTAAACTGGAATTACAGAACAATATTTGGTTGTATGATAATTTATTGATGAATTAGTGAAGAGTGAATTATGAAATATTAAAAATTAGTCAATTTATATAAATTATTGGAGAATTTAAAACTGAATATTCGTTTATTTCATGAATAAATAATGGAGTTGAATGATAAAATGTATATTGTTGGGTGTAAATGATGTGTTGGGTTGTGGATGATTGGCTGCGAGCACGAAGGGAAGACACTGAAAAGATTATTCACTCACGATGCCGAATATTTAATGACAGACGTTCGTGATTTTTGCCATTTATCGTTTTACATTCTCTTATCACATTTCCGAGACATTTTTGATGTTGTTATAATTATTGTTAATTATTATTTCTCTTTCTGTTGTCGGGATTTTTATTTTCATTTTGTTGTGTGTCTTGTTCAGTGCCAGTTTATGTCGCTTCTTGCCTGAATCTTTTTCGTTCTTCCACTTGCCAAAAAGTCATCTCTGCTTTTCGCTCTTTATTCTAAAGATAGACGGACAGACAGCGAGCATGGTCTTGTCTTTCTACTCTTCTCTTACTTTTGTTTTTTTTTTTATCATTAAATGGATAAATGTGTGTGTGAGTGTGAGTGTGTGTACGCGATGCCACTCAGTTTATCTATATTGATCTGTGAAATGACCCAGCTCTATTTCAAGGCACTCACTGATGCACTTTTACTACGATTGCAAATTTTATTTTTAGGGTGGGATTTTTGACGCATTCACCTTTCAATAATTTTCGATACATTTGTACAATGATGAAGAATATTTGTGTCAATGTGTGAACGATATTTGATTTATGCGAAATTTTTGACGAATTCTCTTTCGTTTTTTTTTCTCCATTTTGTTCATTTGGTTAGTTTTTTTTTGTTATTAATAACAACAAATTAGTTCAGTGTAATTTTGTAAATGTTCCATTCTTCTGTTTGAATGTTCAAATGGAGAACTATAATGGGGTTGATTTCATTAATTGTGAATTGTGTTGAGAATTGAATGAGGATAATTGTAAACCATGAAGATGAATTGAAATAATTTGTTGGGAATTTATGATTTTTGTTTCAGATAGCCCATGACGTGACAACGACAATTTCAACAATTGATTTATCACCTGGATTGTGTAAATAATTTGGTATTTAGTTCGTATGCAAGCTAAAGTTGATCGTGAGGGCAAAGGCCGTGGCCGGTGGTGGAATCATCGACGAAAATTATTTCCACGACGAAACAAATTATCAATAAAAAATAATTGTCGGACTTTTATTTTATTGTTGAGCAAATCAGATTGTGGCAATAAATGAAAAATTTTGTGTACGAAGTGGTGAATTAATTGGAGGAAGAATAGTAAACGAAAAAAATATTATTGGTGACATTTGTTTTTACGTGTAAGAAAGTTTAGACGCAAGGTAATAAAAAGTGAAACAAGTGAAAGAACGTTTAAAAGTGTGGTGAATTCAGGGAGTCTCATGTTGTGAGCCCCCGAGAACTGCCAAAGGCAGGAAAAAAGTGGATCCACCGGCATGGAGTATGGCGGTGCCGGTGGAGGCCGCGGGGGCGTCCAACCACCCTCTGCGGGCGCACGGGGTATCGCAGGCACCGACACTACCGACGCCGCGTGGCACAAACATGAGCAAATGATCCTCATGGAGACCTCGAGGCACAAGCAACAATGTAAGTTTAATAAATTTTTTCTATTAATTATTAAATTTTTATTCCTTTTCGTTTCAACGTTTTTTTTCATTTTTATGAATTGTTGTGAAACGTCGCGTGGTACAACTCAATTTGTCAAGTTTAATTGCAATGTTGGGATAGTTAAATACGTTGGATGAAGGTTTGAATGGTGATAGAATTTTATTTGATTTTAATTGAATATTTGTCCGGTAATTTGGCGAAGTGGTTGAGCGATTTGGGACAATATCGATGGGGATAATTATTTGATTGGTTCATTTCACTTTTTTTATATTCAATGAGTTGCGTCATTCATTTCATTCCAATTCCAAAGATAATACGTAGGGACTAATCGATCGTTGTTCGGTCGTGAGGAGTTGCAGACTGAAGACAATTTTCAACTTCAAACTGAACACAAAGTTGCAAACACAAAAGTCTGTTCTTCATTTCAGTTGAATAATTCAGTGACTGTGGATATTAAATTCTCTACATATTTTCGTTTGACTTGAATAAACAGAAATTGTAGTGAAATTAAAAAGCGAAAATTGAAATTGAATCCGTTAAATCCATCGTCGTCTGAATGAAGATGAAATATAATTTCAACATTTTTGATTAGACAATTTTTCCTCTTGTACCACTCGTCTTATTCGGGGTCAATAGCTTGGATTTTGTATGGTAGTCTGAATGATTGAGCCCTCGAGAAATTTAAATGCGACTTGGACCGATGCCTGACCGGCGACTCGTCGACGATTCCAAGACTCTCCTCGGCTTATTTTCGACCTGGCATGTCACGTCGATAGAAAAAGACTATTTTCTATCAGTCATTGAACCCCTTCATCGATTTTTATCTTCTTTTTTTTCGTCCTCATTCAATTTTTAATTCAACTTGTTCGTACACTACCCTTCGACGAATGGAGAAACTGTAATTATAGACATTTCAACATATCCAAATTTTTCAATCGTTCCAATTTAAAAATCACTCAAACCCGATTAATTCATGAAACGAGAAAAAATATTTGAATGGAAGTGTTCAAGTGATAAATAAGTCAGAAATTCTGAACTGTCGAAAAACCCTCTGTCATTATCATTGAAGGTGGAAATAATTATTTACTCGGCTTAAAAATATAAAATAATTGTAGCAAGTAGAACTGTCGAGTTTAAAAACACAGCCAATCTGGTAAAATTATCCCCCTACATCCACTGTGAAAATAAAAAAAAAATTAGAAGTGAATTTATGCATCTCTCTTTTCTCCTTTCATACATGACTAATGATGATGAACGATCACACACACCCCATGTTGTATACGATGCGACTAGACACGATAAACGGAATCTTTACTTTCCATTCACCTCCTTCACTGTCCTTTTTTTTGTTCCTTTTCTATCCTCCACCTCCCTTCCCTTTTTCATCTTCTTCTTTTTAATTCAAGTCTCATTAATTGCTCGATACCTCGAGTAAGAGCAAAAGAGCAAGACAGAGAGGGATGGAAAGCCTGAACCATTAGCGACACGGCAGGTACTTACGCTGTGAATATTCAAAGGGCGAATTTACTTACCGGCCTTCCAACCCTAAATTATCTTACTCAATATATATATGTGAATATACATTTCCGTTTATGCATGTATCGATCAACCCCCATCGTAAAGTATTATTCAAGATTTGTTACAAACATTCCATGTACAATTTTCTTTTTTGTTTATTTTTTTTCCACCCTTCTTGCTTCTTCTTGTGCAATTTTATTTTCTCATTCCATCATCATTGAAACTTTTTAGGTAATTTCAAAACTATCTAGACTGTGATCCACTTAACTGCCACCCTTGTTTCAATGTATAGAGCTAACCACCCCTCGTCGTTTATTTGCTGCATGACAAACAAATTTTGTGTTGCACATATGCATCACATAATATTGGTGGTTTACGACATTGAATGAGGCAATATATGTACGTTAGTGTTTCATATATTTAACCCCTCTGTTTATTTGTCTCTCTCACCCTATTCCTTCTTCTTTATTCACTCACAATCGTATGTTATATTGCCACCCTCATCTACCTGTTAATATTCTCTCTTGCTTTGTTATTCTTACATTGTCTATCTTTTGTTTCTGTGTTTATATCACGAGGGAAACTTTAACTTATGCTTGTTTGTGAATTAGTACTTTTGTGTTCGTGAACATTAATAAGAGATCAAGTGTGTCATTAAATCGACAAATTTTTTATTATTCATTGTGATGAAATTATATTGTGGGTGAGTTTAAGAGAATTTTGGAACGAATTTGAAAAATATTTTTATGACAAATTACGAACCAAAATTTACAGAAGTTTAGTGGGATGAAATTCATTCGATTTCAATTGGAAATAAATTTTGTGTTTTCATGTCAAGTTGGAGTCTGAGATGGGAATAATTTTTAGGATTTTATCGATAGTTATTTGTTACAATTTTAAATTATTTTCTGAGTTAGAAAATTATTTAGAACTGTTTCAGTTCAATTCGTTTTATTATTCATTTAATGTTGAAGAGAAAATTTATTCTGAGAGTCAGTTGATTGAATTTTTAATAAGTATTTCATCCCTTTGTTTGTACATATGATACATTATGAAATTCTACACTCAAATATGCTCGTTTTTAATTAATTTTTTCCATTGTTAACAAATGAGTGCGAGAGTGTCGCTGTGATAATGAATTATTCAATCCAATTTTCATGATTATTCCAATGTATAAATTCATTTGTATTTTTTTTTTTTTTTTTCGTTGACAAATGAATGGATTTGATTCGGTGAAACAAGTTGGTTGGAAATAAAAATTCAAAATGCTTCCAATTTCAAGCGATTCTCATCTCATCCATCCACACATGCACACACATATGATGCACTCCATCTCCAGCCGTCGTAAATAATCCGTGTAACGGATTATTGCGTGGCGGCTGCAATGCCTATGGGTCAGAGTGAATAAGCAAGGGAGGTTTTCAAAACGTAAATGGAGAAAAAAGGACAAAATAAAATATTACAAAACAACAAAAAATGGCGAAACTAAAAAGTGAAGTAGGGATGGTTTTGGGTGTGGGGATGCAATAGTGGTAGCAGACGAGATGAGTTGCGTACTATAAGGGCGGATAACGTCCGCAGTTGCGTCAGTAGTAAGGTGAATATACCGGAAAACCAAAAGAGAAAAGAGAAAAATATTGAAATTTTTTTAAATAAAAAATTGAAGGAAAGAGATTTATGTTGGGGATAAAAAGTGAAAAATTATTCAAGAGCTTCTAATGCAACCCTGCAACGGGGATGCGTTCAGTACTTATCCTTCATGTTATTATTATGTTTTATTAGCGGATTTACTGAGGGGAAAAAAATGATTTGTATGAGTGAATTGTTGCGATTTCATACGAGTTTAATTTTTTTTTCTCTCCTATTTTATATTCCATATGGAATTCGACAGTTCAATTCACTCATGTCTGTACAATTCTCACGCAATTATTTATTTCAAAATTTTTTTTCCTACAGTTTATCACTATCACTCATCCTTTATAACATCATTTCCCACAATTTGTTACAACTCACATTTCTCCAGAATTTTTAATTCCCAACTTATTTTTATATCCCCCGCATCTTATTTTAATTTCATATAATGAGGATTATTAATATGCCCGCCTGATAATAACTGATGTTTTTTTTTCCTGTTTCATTTGTTCATGTTTTCATAATTAACCAATCATAAATATTAATTTTTGAGAATATTATAATATTGAATTATTCATAATACCTACTCGTGATATTAAATTTGATTGAGAAAAATATTTATTATTTTACTTTCATGAACAAACTCACATGTCAACATAAAATTCAAAATTTTTTTACTTCTCCATTCGTGTAATATTGCAAAATTTTTATTTCTACAATAAATGACGATTGTAAAATTTGTAAGAAATTAATAGAAATCTAAAAATGTTGAACAAAGACTCGAGAATACGAGAGAAATTATTCGAAAAAAAAATTACCAATTTTATTTATGTTTACACTTTAGTGTATATCTATATAAACAGTTAAGATTGTCGGGCGTAGGCGCGCCGTCTCATTCTCCCTGTATGTCTATGTGGGTGTGTGTGTGCGTTTCCACTGACGCTTCGCAATGTACGATACGAACTATAACGTAGAGCACGCGAGTCGACAACCCCCGGATTCGCGCTCAGACATCAGCTGAGTGGATCGTGTGCAGCTCGACCGCGTTCTCCCGCCTATGCGGCGCGGCTTCTCTGTATATATTCACATCATCTCCCTTTTCAACACACTCTCTCACTCCCACACATTTTCATACATACAAAACGCAATCGCATGATTTTTCTACTCCACTCAAAATGTAAATATAAATAAATACCACGAGACAAAATCACGAGCAATATCTTCAACTTTATTTTCTTTTTTTTTTTTTTTTATATTAATAAAACAAAAAATAA
>JABMBR010005896.1:0-12599 GCA_018881525.1 Meteorus sp. PSUC_FEM 10030008
ATAATAATAATAAAATGAAGTAAAAAAGAGCGTGAGAGGTTGTGGAGGGAAATTGAGGGAAAGAACGTACAGTTTCAGAAGGGGGACAAAAGAGAAAATGACAAAGACGCGAAAGGCACGATGGAAAGAGTTGGATAGACGCAGCGACACATGAACAGACAGAGAACCAACTTCTCTCGCCTTTCATTGGAGTATCTTCAACGCGCGTTGTGTCAACCACGACATTTCACGTTATGCGTCTTCGACCTGTGTTGTTGTATACATGGATCAACGTCCATCTTTTTTCCACCACTATTTTTCCACTCTCTCTCTCTCTCTCTCTCTCTCTCTCTCTCTCTCTCTCTCTCTCTCTCTCGCGCTCTTCTTTTTTTTCCCTCCTCTTTCCTTGCGTTCTCTCCCTGCTATTTCATTCGCTGTATCGATCCGAAAAAAACCTTCGACATTCGTCTTCATTCGTTCTCACGTCATTTATTATTTGTTTCCAACTCCTTCGGTTCTTCCTCCTCTTTCATAATGAGTTGATGAAATTTTTGCACAAACTCGAGGATAATAAAGTTCATCGTGCAACAATGAATACAAAGAAAAAAAATAGAAGGAGCAAGATTGATAGTGAGAAAGGAAGAAAGAAGGAGGGAGAGAGAGAGAGAGAGAGAGAGAGAGGTAGAAGGCGAGAATGTCCGTTCACGACGAGAAACGGACATGAAGCGAGTGAGCAAGGCCGAGAGAAGGAACAGTAAAATTGTGGAGAATGTGTATGGCGGCATCGGGGTGGCCTAGATTCAACTCAAGACCTGCTTTCTAGGCAGCATTTCTCTTTATCACTGCGAGAGAACATTGACTACGTGCCTGTGGTCGTTAACAATAAAAAAAGGCAAAATAAAAGGAAAAAAAAGCAGAACAAATAAATACAGAACAGCAAAAAAAAAAGAGAGAGGCAGAGGGGCAAGAAGAAATCAACAAATCTTTGGTTATTTTATATCACTTAATTAAATTCAATCTATTTTCAATTCTCAGGATCAGTAATGCCCCTTGAAATCAATGAGTAATACAAATAGAAAATCCTTTTTGTTTAAACTTTAATTATGATATAAATGAAAAAAAATGTGGATCAATAAAAAGAAAATGTATATGCACAATGAAGCAGGAAAAGAAAAACTGTAATGAATTAATTTCTGCAATTTATTTTTCTCGTTTATTGCACATTTTTCTTTTTCCTCAAACGCTGCACGTGCACATTTTTTACATCTGTATATATGTGTATAATGTGTGTATTTGTATTTTTATTTTTCGCATATGTATGGTTGATGTCCCATAGTTTACGGCAAGAGATAATTGAAGGACGGATGGGTATAATCGCGTCGGCGACTAAGGAAGACTCGATTACTCCAGGGGAATCCAAGGAGAGATGACGTAACGAGACAAATGAGTAAATTCAACTATAATCATACGTTGTACATGTAGACATAACTATGTGGAATAAACTAACGCGGGTGAAATTAGATTGACACCCCATCGAAATTTCATTGGTCTGGGTGAACGCACGTGAGCGAAACCCAATATCAAACTTTGAAATTTAAACGGCGGGAACGTAATGAAGTCATTAACGTCAATTAACTTGACACTCAATTCTATCTCGATTTATTATTAAGTCGAAGCAAAATTCCCAAATATTAAGAATGAAATTATGAATAAATAAATATCTGCATTCATTAGCATTAAGAATGAATAATTGGTGGCGCTTTGAATAGTAAATAGACGATACGAATAATTTGAATCTCGCGCGTCCCTCAATACATTGTGCCTCTATATACATATATACATGTGGGTATCATATTCCACCAAAACAAATCCACGTTCTCGGGCTGTCAAATTGTCATGCGGATAACTACAAAGACGGCACAATAAACTTTATCATTTCACGGAATTTTCTTATTTACTTTCATTCTTCCTTTCAATCATCATCGTTCTCGTTATTAATTTAATTCTCTCCGTTGTTCTTATTTACATTTCACTAACATTGTCAACCAATTAAATAAATAATTTAATTTGTTCGTATCGTACCTTACCATCCCCCGTACGTCAAATCAGCTCGTGAATGATGAAATACACAATGATGGTGGATAAATATGTGTAATATGGGCCTTTGAAGGCCCACTCTTGTCACTTCTAGTCAAGGATAATTCCACCTATCTATGGATAAAATTAAATCCACAATAGTTATTGTCTTTTTCCGTGTAGTTATTTTTTCCTTTCCTTAAACGTCACCACAGCAAGTAGAGTCCAATGTCACGTAAAATATTATTTTCCTCTCTTTTCTTTCTGTCTTGAGATGTGTGTCTATATGAATTGACAGCTGTCACACATTTTCAATTGATGTATTGAATCAAGTACGAATATAAAGTTGTGATTGAAACACAACAAGTGATATTGCAACCCGGGTATCTAATATTATAATGTTATACATAAAACACAACCGCACACCACTGTCAAGTGAAAGACGAGTTCGAGTGTGGCTGAAGTCTCTCGCGGTAGACACGAGAGAGCGGGTGCCACAATTCCGTTTGCGTTCCCGTAGCGCAGCGGACGGTGGCGCAAAGCGATTAAGCGATTTTGTTGTGGACCCCGATTCTCTTCCTCGGCTCTCTCTTCCCGGCTTTCCACTTCTCCCGCGCTCCTTTCTCGCTTCTCCTGGCGGTTGCGCTACGCGTTGAACGCACCACACAACGGAAACCCACGCCTTTTCCCACCACCGGAACCGGCGCGAGTTCCCCGACGAGAAAACATCATACGATATATGTATCACACTGCTCTCGAACTGAAGGATTATCAGGAATGCACGAATAATTCTGCTTTGCTCCGTTATCTGTACGTTTAAGTGTGTCAACACGCTGCAATACCAACCACCGGTCGATTTGGAGAAAAAATTCATGGAGAAAACAATTTCATTCTTCTCGATATATGTAATTTTCCTTTGTTTTTTTTTTTTCATAGATTCACAAGTGGGAAAAATTTGCATCGTGATGAAATGAATTTGGGGATTTAATCAATAAGTTTGAGGCGATAACTTCTGTTGATACGGTCATGGACAGTTTTATTTCATCATTGGCCCCACCAGTGGTTTCTTATTGCGCAGATGTTCGAAATGTGTGTAGTGCGCCGCGTCTCCCCACTATTTTCACTCACTTTCCGTTCGACCCCAGTTGCCGTTTGTCAGAGTTTTGTGGATCGTTAACGCGTAGCACCGCGGCCATTGTGTAAAAAGAGCCCACGACGCTCGGATAGTGAACGCTGAGGACCGGACAACCCGGACGCGTAGTTTTCCCCCCTTTAAACATTATATTCTTGTGATATTATAGACTGTGCCAACGTTAGGTGAGTAATTTATCATAACAGTATTGGAATTGTGCATGACGTATTCTCTTGTTCTATTAATTATGTGATATATCGATCGCGCTCTACAAAAATCGTGCTATGGACGTGATGGAAAGTGCATATGAAATGGTGACGCGGCGTCCTGGTTAGATGTTTGGTTATCTCGTGGTTTTCCTCGTTTGTGATTTGTCTTATACGTGTCCACAACGAAGAGTCATTTTTTTTTCCATTTCTAAAATAATAATGGTGACAATTTCGCAGCCTGTTCTTCTCGTGCATACGTATGAATTGGTTGTTTTAATGGCGTTGATTTTCCGCGCTTTTTCTCTCTGGATTTTCGCCATTTTGTCTCGGCGAGGTCGCCTAAGTCCGCCATTATCGTAATGTCCCTCACCATTTGTGTGTGAATGGCCCCACTGTGATAGGCTTTTTATTCCCATACCATATTCATTACGCATGTAAATATGCATAATAACTCACTTCTCAATATTTACTCATGACAACGCGTGATATTTATGGCTCAATGATACAAATTTACGTCATTCGACGAGGGTGAAATCAAAAAAATAATACAATATGGATTTTTATGTTTTCCCCTCCCATGGTTTCATTTAATTTTTTTTTGTCTTTTTTCATTTTGTTGCCTAGTCTCAGTTGGAAGGAAATGAATCGATGAACACTTGTACAATTTTATTTCATACATAGAGAAAACTCTCTCAGACAGGACATGTCATATCAATTTCAATTTATTAAAAAAAATCATTGAAACGATTTCATCGAACAACATAGGTTATGTTTGCGGTATATCAATGGATTTATTTCGAATTCGTCAATATGATATTGATTTGGGTTCTGCCGCTTCCGGGGGAGGTGTGTGCGCGCGACCCGTCGGCAATTTTTTTTTGCGCTTCTATTCTGGCGGTTACCGGCGTTGCCACGGCAGTTGGTAGTTGGTGGTGGTAGCAGTGGGGCTGCGCAATGAAACGTACGCCATTGTCGTGAAGGGCAGCGCTCGAAGCGCATACGTCGTGTTGGAAGCTCTTGGGGTGTTATTTCGTTCCATTTAATAATAATAGTAATGAAAAAATAATAGTAACAAAACTTATAATTCCACACTGTGATATTGAATTCGATTTTTTACTTCACGCTCGGTGAGTGTTTCCACAACGTTTAAGTAATGTACGAATATAACTCATTAGTACATCGATAATTGTTCGATTACGGTAATTAGTTAGGTTATTTTTGGTGACTGCTGTTGAGCATATAATTGCGACGTGATCAATTGTGAAAAAACAACACTGTATAACACTTTATTGTTATTCTTTTTTCTTTATTTTTCCTCGTAATATTTATTCAGCCGATGGATTATTTCACCATGTTTCCAGTGATAATTTAATTGTTTTTACATGAGGACTTAAATTTTTGAGGTTAGGTAGTTTGATCTTTATGATATTGCTCTGTATTGTTCGAAGAATTTTCATCAGAGTTTTCGCCATTTTGTCCGGGCGCGACCCTGTTGTCGGCCATATTGAGTGCCCCCGTTGTCGTCGTTTCCAAGGGAGCTTAAGGGGCATAGAGGGGAGTTGGAGTTGGGACGAACGATGTGCTCTGTGGGGTTCAAGTAACGAGCTAGAGCCGCGCGCGCGTGCTTCGTCTATGTGTGTTTTTTTTTCTCCAAATCTCAACATATATAAGAGCGTAACATCAATGTGTATGAGTACAAGTCTGTAATTCACTCCATTTACACGGTAATTGAAAAGGAAAGAATGAACTCTAGATGATACTTTTGCTCGTTACACGTTATCGTTCGTGTAATATCATTTTGACTGGTATCACCCAGTAATATGAATAGATTATGCAACCGGTACCATGGCATGAGAGTAAATGATTGTTCAATGCGTTATCTCATACATGTGCACGCACATACAGGAACACACATATTATGTGTATTAGTTGATTTGGGTTTTTGATTCATTTTTTCTTTCTTTTTATTTGTTGGTCCCGCTCAATATAAGTACGTTTCTGTGATTATGCGACCCTCAATTGATTCTTCATTATCAGAATACGATAAAAGTTGATTGAGTTTTTCTGTCCACGTTACCCAAGCTAATCTCGACTTCCCGTAATATCGGTCATTCCCAATCGAATTTTCATCATTTTTCTCTGTGTCTAAGATTAAAAGACAGAATCCACCTACTCTCAATTGGGTTTCAGTGATGGTACCATTAGGACTCCTTAGATATTCTAATCTTATTTTTTTTTGTTGATTTCTTTTTTTCTTTGCAATCCATTGCGTTCATAAAATTGGCATGTAAACTGTTGAGTGTGGAAAAGTCCAGGGTGCGTGAAAGATTATGGGCCATCCCTGGTGGAACAGGCAGTTGTTCGTATGCCTCGGTTGCGCAGGAACTCGACGCGCAGATGCTCGAAGTTTCCATGGTGCGCATGCGCAATGCTTGGCTTGTTCTCATCCCGCATCGTTTCCCCACCACCATTTATTACCGTTAGGAGGACACGCACAAAGGAAAAGGTCTGACTAACCGAACGCGCTTGCATCATACAGCCATTTTGGAAGCTTAGCCCCATCGTCGCGGAGCTTTTTGTTTCGCGTCGCGTCACCATCCGCCCGTTTGTTCATTAAATTGATTTAATCAATGTGTCTTAACGATAACGCACAAATGTACATGAGCGCGTATAGGTAGCATAATTTGTGCCAAAAGACCGATGATTGATTATTTTTCTTCTATTTTTGTGTTTTATCTCTTCGTCGACAACGCTATTGGCTAATTGGATACATCATCAATCATCATTCACAACCCGAATTATCACATCATTGATTTATATGGTCAATTGAATCAACACAGAAACGAGGAAACGGAGAAATGGAGGACGACCAGCAATTCTGTCTAAGATGGAATAACCATCAAACAACACTTATTCAAAATTTCGACACACTCCTGGAGAGTGGTACGCTGGTTGACTGCACCCTGGCAGCGGAGGGAAAGTATCTAAAGGCCCACAAAGTAGTCCTCTCCGCGTGTAGTCCATACTTTGAGGTAAGAACAATTTTCATTTTTCTAATTTTCCTTCTCTTGTACATTATTCATATATCCACATGGAGCGAATACATAAAAGTTATTAGGCTTTATTACACTTGAAAAATAGTAGATTCACAAAAAGAAAAGAGCAATCTCCGAAGTGAGAATGATTTTATGAAAGAAATTCTGTCGACATTAGTTTTTTATTCGGTCCTTTGTTCCGCCGGCGCAACATGAGTTAGATCAATACCAAATAGAGAGAAAGAGAGAAATCCGTGTTGAAACAAGATGGCCGGCCGAGAGTAGAACTGGGTGCCCGAAAGGGCGGGAGGTGTGCGGTGAAAAGGGGAAAGCGGGGTCCAAGCCGAATCCCCCTCCTGATGGTTTACCCCTGATCAATACCAGGGAAAGCAAGATGGCCGGTGATATAGTTGCACAGGGCACTTGCCCTGGAATTTTATCCTGCGGCTGAATTTTTTTTTTTTTCTCATCGAACATTGTGATACAGTTATTCGACCATGAAATGAGATTCCGTGAATAGACGCAGCCGGAAATTTCATCATTACTCATCACTATAGAACGACTTGAACTCATTGAATTATTTTCATTTTTATGAAACTCCTGAATAATGATTATTTTTTATTTTCCGTTACAGGGCCTCCTCAACGAACACTATGACAAACATCCCGTCTTTATATTAAAAGATGTGAAATTTAAAGAATTAAAAGCCATGATGGACTACATGTACAGGGGAGAAGTGAATATCTCCCAAGACCAATTGGCAGCATTATTAAAAGCGGCGGAATCTTTACAAATCAAAGGTTTGTCGGAAAGTAAAACGGGCGGTAGTTCCAGTGGTGGTAGTAGTAACAAAACAGAAACAAGGCAGCAAAAGGTTGTCTCACAGCCGACGGCAACATCGTTGGACATTCCACACGCGTCTTCCGGTCTCACAATAGAAAAGAACACAAAAGTTCCTAGGCAAAGTATGGCACAAGTATCAGTGAGTGATTTACCAGAGGATTCGGCCAGTCCTCAACTATCTAAAGGAATCACCTCCAGGTACAGTTTTCATTCACTTGATGAGCACAAAATTTTTCTTTTCCATCACATTGTCAGTTTGCTTCATAACTTATATGTTTACATGTAATATTACAGGGAAGGCTCTCAAAGTCCAACAGCAAGAAAAAGAAAAAGGTTCAGAAGAAGAAGTATTGGTGACGACAGCTCTATAGATAACCACGAAGCCTCAAATTCCAGTGATATGCCACAACAAATAAATGCACCCGCTCTTGGTATTGCACCCGTAGCTGATGAAAAATCTCTCGTTGATGCTACAGACCCTCTCGGTAGGTCGGCATTGATGCAACAGCTGACCAAACCTGCCGATGATATGTTACAGGTGAGATACAAAAATTTTCTTCATTGCAATCACTCGTTTGGTAGAAATTCGGAAAAAAATCGCTTTATTTTGGCCAACGCCTAATGGAAGTTTGCTCTCATTAGCGTTCCTTCTTTCGCTCGTTGGTAGAAAAAATCATGTAATTATCCTACTGTCTGTCCTATCATTTCCATGGCTTTTGCAGTGCGGAAACGACATGAAACATTTTATTCAGCATAAATTCTGATAGATATCCACTAAGGCGGAATTAAATTAATTGCGATTTTGAATGACACGTGATTTTAATTTACAGATGCCAATAGAAAAACCTGAGCCTAATGATGCATTGATTGAGCCAAAGTCTGAGTACCTGGAGGACCCTGAGGAGAGCGTCGAAGATTTAACGCTCGACGATGATATGAATGACCTAAATGAAATGGAACAAGATAACAACAGAGCAGGCCCATCCCACGACCCCTCACAACATCCTGGTAAGTAGATTGAAAATTTTCCATCACTTGAAAAAGCAAAGTTCCACTCAACAGTTCTATTTTTCAATTGAAATAATAGATGATTTGTGTAGTTCTCTGCTTTAAAGAATCAACACAAGATGGTCGATACTGCACCGAAAAGTATTAAATTGATTTGACGAAAAATGAGAAATGAAAAGATTTAGGAGTAGAAAATTACTAGTGACGAAACGTTGGCACAATAAAGAGATATATTCTCACACCACAAACGCTTGGATATTTTCTGAACATACAGCAAGAATCTCAAATCTAATCCATTCTTATCAACTTGAGTTGATAAAAGACAAAAAAAACTTGAAATATTGTATATATTCAGGTCGAATTGCGCACATAGAAATAACGCGATACGTGGCACCTTCATTTTATTTTTATAAGTTCACCTTTTTTTTCTCTCTCTCTCTCTCACACACATAACGATTAATTCCTCCAACGAAAAGTGAATACTCATTTGGCGCACATTAGAGTTTGGGTTTCCTCGTTGCAGGTAGGGGGGTAGCGGTAGCGCGGTCTCGTACAAGAGGTAATTCGGTTGATGTTGGTGGAGATGGTGGTACACATTGGACCTCTCATTTCCTTGAATGTAAAAAGGTATCGAACATGAGAAGACCGCGACCGGACGTTGATGTATCCGCGTTACTCAAGTCACTTGCCAACAAGCAGGGTAGAAAATATAGTTTAGATTCTGTGAAAATGTCATTGGAAGCGATATTGCAGCAGGGCGTTAGCACCACTCAAGCATCTGAGATGTATGGAATTAATCGTTCTACTCTGCAATTTTATTTGAAAAAATTGAATGTCGTCAGGCGACGATGGAGACAACCGAGTGCATTAGTGCCTCATAGGCAATAATTTATTGAATCGAACGATGAGTAATCAGTTGAAGACTAGATCAATGATATTTATTTCCCCTTATTGCCTTGTTGAAGCATTTTGTTGGGGAGAAAAATATGACTCATTGACGGATAAAGTACTTAACATGTAAGTACCGACTTGGTACGGATGCAAATTTATCCACCTAAAATGTTTATGGACCAGTGTGGTTGAGTTGAATCAATTAGAAATGCAATGTAATTATAGAAATTCATAGAAGTTGTAATGATGATACAATTTTTAGTAGACTGATGTTGAACAGTATTATAAGTTTATTTTTCATGATATTCGAATGTTCGTGTTAGTATTGACTTATGTATTATTCCGAAAGGCAAAGAATGTGGTGAAGAATAATTTGTTCAACTATGTGTTAGTGACAGAAACATACACCTATTGCACATGAATTGTGTGTTGATATATCTCAACTTGCCAACGTCGAATCCCTGTAATAGATTTCATGACATTGTCTCACAATAAAATGATTTCATGTCTTTATGACTCAACTAAATTACTAGTGATAAATTCTTCATCAATGAGTTTCTTCCATTCATGTCGATTCCTTTAATTTAATTTCCAAGTTGATCACTTGATATTTTCTTTAAACTATTCCTTTCTGTTCATTTGTTAATGATCATACAGGTCTCGCAGCGTGGCACGTTTCCGGTGATCGAAGTAACGCGGGCGGCGTTGTTGGTTCGGTCGCTGGTGCCCCGGGAACAACAGACGAGGTCTTCCTAGCCGCCCAGGAGGCCGCGCAGGCCCACCGCGACTCTCAAGGTAGGCTCATCCACGCCATTTGTCAATTGTCCATGGCTCCCGTAACAATCGGCACTCGATAATCGGCAAATAATCACGAGACAATTCAATTTTCAATCATTTTGTTTTCTTCCATAATCTATCTCTAGTGAATATAAAAGGTTAGAAAAATTTTGGAACTCTTATGTCATGCACATCAGTGTGGAATGACCAAGTAGCTTTTGCGATATTTTTTAATCATCAATTGCACTGATGAGGTTTTTCCGTTCATTATCTCTATTTATTTTTGAGCTTTCATAAATGAGTCCATGTAACTTTGTCAAAATTAGCGAATTTGCTAAACCAATTTTGCAATCTCTCAAAGATGTGATTGTTCCAGAAATTCTATTTAAAATGTGACTCATTTAGAGCAAAAGCAGATTTGTTTGGACAAGAAAATTTGAAATTACATTCGAGATTGTCGGTGATAAGACAATGATGAATTTTATGTGTCTCGGAAGGAAGTGCCCATTGCGCAGGTGTACCGTGGCGTTTTTTTCATTATTTCTTCGTTGCTGGATAACGTGGTTCAACCAAGATGTCGGTAGCGTTCAAGCGTAGCACGGTCTCTGAAAGAGCTATAATTTTATTCTTGTCAAGGCACGTAGTATGTTTTTATTACTCAACATTTATTATTTTGTTTTTTGTTGATGATTTTACATTATATTTTCCTTTCTTTTTTTTTTAATTCATTCGCTACAACGCGATGCGAGACCGATAGAGATACAACATTTTTGTGTATCATTAAACCAGCATTATATCTTATAATTTAATTTTATTAAATTTCCTTCCTATCTTCTTTGCTCATCTCCAACTTATTATCTAGCTCTTTCGCTCTCTTGGTCTCGTAACGCGGAGTCGCGACCTCTCTCTCCCACGAAAGCAACATTGCGCCAAATCACGAGAACGATCAACGACATGGAATACGCGAGCGAAAAATAATTCACCCA
Source organism: Meteorus sp. PSUC_FEM 10030008 (assembly GCA_018881525.1). Lineage (NCBI taxonomy): Eukaryota > Metazoa > Arthropoda > Insecta > Hymenoptera > Braconidae > Meteorus > Meteorus sp. PSUC_FEM 10030008. The sequence continues at coordinate 10,937 of JABMBR010005896.1, forward strand.
ACGACGCTCGTGGATAGTTATCGTGCAGAATATACTAGCGAACATTCAACTGAATGGATTATCGTAAATTTAACTTCTTCAGAAGAATGAAACAACATTCTCCGCTAATTTCTCCCCGTATTCGCGAGTAGTATACAACTTTTACAGCGTTCTCTTCTTTATTCACCACAAATTTGGATCGAGAAATGGGTTTGATGTTGAACCAGGAGAATCAGCGACATCAACAAACCTCCATCAATGATACGCTGTGTCCGAATGAGGAGAAGAAAATTTTTTCATTTATTAAACGTCTCGGAATTCCTTATCTACATTGGAGACATTCTGTTTCATTGCGAACTGGTAGCAAAAAAATCTCTCTTTCCCCCACTTTCAATGGTGTGCGGTTTCACCAAAGCAATTTGCACATAGGTTCGTTCGTAGGAAACGAAGACTGATGAAAGAAGCAGATGGTGGGTAGAGGGATACGTGGAAAGAGTAGAACGAGAGAATTTATATACGTTTTGGTCGAGACGTTCCCACGAAAACTCACTGGCCTTGGGCTCTATTGAGCTTAGAGATGAAGCCGCCATTGCGATTATGCGCACTTTACTCAATGTCTGTGTATAGATATCTGCATGTGTGAGCGGTTATGGCGAATCTCTGCGGGGTCCACTCAGACACAAATATATTTTTAATATACACCGTGTATGTTGTATGAAAACCGCTAGGGGTCGTGTTACTAGTTGCGCTGGCGGCGAGTATTCGCAAGAAAATAATTTCGTCGGCATATTTTTTTCTCCGCTTTTGCTCTCTCTCTCTCTCACACACACACACACACATCTCCAGTATATTTGTATGGTAATTTTAATGAACTGACAGTGAATAGAATACTCGGCGTGAGAAGACGATGGGGAATAAAAACAAGGATTGAGAGAGTCTGTGACCCAGATTCACGTAGTTGCCTTATACTCTCTCGCGACACGTAGGTCGATAAACTTCAGTCGATTCCGTAACAAGGAGGTTGCGCAATTGTTATTGATTGAAAGATAGCCATGTTCACTGGCGCATTACGTATGCCCGTGTGGAGGAGGAGAAGCAACGAGCAAAAGATAGAATGAGAGAGATAGATGCTTTAAATATACGGCTAAAGGAAGAAACACGGCGAATTTTTAGGCGTGCAGCTGTTCATGTCTCTCTCTCTTCGCTAAAAATTTAACCAGTCACATCTGCTGTGCGATTACAGCTGCTGGTGGCAGATGTGAAACGTTCAAATGAACGACGTCAATGGCATTACAGGCGGGTGTGCGGATTTTACGATGGAAAAATTCCAAATAACACGTACAACTTCTTTTTTATTTTTACATTCCGTCGTTTCGAATTTAATTCTTCCGTGTTGCGAAATGGTAGGCAGATTGTTGGACACACGCGACAATCCAACGTGGGATGTTTCAAGGTAATCACGGAGAGAGAGGGAACGACCTCTCTGTCAATGCTAGCAGGCGGTTTCATTCTGAATTTCGTCGCGAAATATTTTTTTTTCCTCTCCTTCAAATAGATTATAAATGGATCGGATGACGAAAATCTACGGTAGAAAGTTGCGACTACTGTATAATATCAAATGAATGGTTAAATAGAAAAATGGATTCTTGTTTTTTTTTTTTTTTTTTTTTTTTTTTTTTTTTTT